>CM046424.1:32128366-32175866 GCA_025506505.1 Flaveria sonorensis | reverse complement strand
AAATTGGAAACAATCCCTTATGGGAATTGTTCAATCAAGTCTGGCTCATGGTCCAGTCTATTTTAATGTCTATCCTAATTTGCAATTATCATTGTCTGATGTCAATATCTTAGAAGCTTTAACCTTGAATGTTAAAACGCATGGTTACAATTACGTACCAGGATCAGAGGTAATATGTATCTGTTATCGAATTTATTATAAGCCTTTATTTACGCTTAATCCTCATTGTAAAATGGTAGATAAACCTTTAAATGAAACTATTCTAATAGAAACTAATTTTAGCAAAGCTAATATTACAACCAGAAGAAAAATAAAATGGGAAGAAATTAATTTTCCAGAAAACTGGCTACTAGATAAAGCTAGCCCATCTCAACAATATGTAGATAATAATCCAATAAATATATCACAAACTAATGAAGGGTCAGTTCAAATACAATTTGAAAATAATAAAATAAAATATGAACCCTCTTTGTCCAAAACAGTGTCATCACACTATTATATCTCTCCTGTAGATTACACAGTAAGAAGTCCTTCTAGGGCGTCAACATCTAGGATTAAGGAAGAATTTCCTGAAAGAAAAATAGATGAATTAAGAATAAACTCGGATAATATAGTTCGAGGAATTAGAATAGATCCGGAATTAACCGAATCAGAAATAAATTTTGTATAAATATGAATCAAAAAGAAAAATTAGATTTTACTCCGGGATCACCGGTAAGAGAAGAAATTTCTAAAGAATTTCTTCAACCCAAATGGGAATTATTTAGAACATGGTTTTTCAAAAATTTTGAAAAAACAGAAAAAGAATTTTTCAGAGAAGAATTTTATAATGAATTAAATGAGAAACAAGAAATTATACCTTTTGTTCCATGGTTTATTGAAAAATATACTAATAGTATTATTTCTGTTATAGAAAGAAATTTTAATATTAATGGAAACATAGTATCAAATGTTTTCCCTCCTACTAATGGTTTTAAAATTGAAAAACAAGGAGAGGAAAGATACTATCAAGCTTTTCAAAAACTTCTGGAAGGTGAAACCTTGCAGACGACTATTTCTCATATAAATGGTTTAATAAAACAACAAAATTATTCAAATCTTTATTTAATAATAATTGGAGAACAACTCTAGGATATTTCTAAAAAAATGGATAAAATATTATGCCATTTAAAAGAAAAACAAAGTATTATAATAAATAATCAGATAAAAAATAAATAGTCTATTGCTACTCCTAGCATTCAATTACTTCCTAAGGTAACAGATTTCAAAATAAAATCTGAAGAAAATTTAATGCAAACATTAAATGATTCGATAATATTTTAAAAAATTTAAAGATAAATACATTATCAGATTTTGAGGATAGTCTAAAAGAAGAAGATTATAAGCAAAAAATCAATGATAAAATCATGAAGTTATCTAAGTTTGCTGATAAGCCAACTCAGAGGATGTATTATTATCCTAGGCCTACTCCACAGGATGTTCTAATAGAAGAACAGGAATACGTAATTAGTAATTCGTATAGTGGAAAAATGATCTATGAATGGAACATAGATGGTCAAACAGAAGGACAGATTTATAATACTGTCCATAGGATGCTTATGTATAGCACTATTTGTCAAAACAATAAGAATACAGTTAAGACAATAGCTCAGATGATTATATCAGGTTTTACAGGTCAACTTAAAGGTTGGTGGGATAATTATCTATCAGATTCAGATAGACAGGAGATCCTCAATAGTACAAAAGAGGACAATGGTGTTGTTGAAAACAACTCAGTTTATACTTTAATAGTCAATATTATAGAACACTTTACAGGCAGATGGTCTGATAATTCAGAGAATATTAGGACTCTTCTACAAAATCTTAAGTGTAGAACCCTAACATCTTTTAGGTGGTATAAAGACACTTTCCTAAGTAGAGTTATGGAACTCCCTGAGTCTAATACTCGCACTGGAAGTCAAAGTTTATAGATGGTCTTCCATATTTATTTCAGAAAGAGTTAGAAATAACCTAAGAAAAGGAGGGATAAGTATAAATTATGATGATTATACTTACGGCAAGTTAATAGGAACTTGTATCCAAGAAGGTTTAAATTTATGTAATGAAATTAAATTAAACCAACAAATTAAGAAACATTCTCAAAATGAGAAGAAACAATTAGGTGAATTCTGTAGTCAATTTGGTATAGAAGGAACCTCTAATAATACTAGGAAAATTAAGAAATCTAATCCCTACCAACATCAAAAAAGAAAAAGGAAAAGGGAAGATAGAAAAAATAAAAGAATTCAAAAATATGAAGAAAATAAACCTAAGTATAAGACTTATAGGTCAAAATTAATCTGTAAGAAATGTGGAAAAATAGGTCACACAGCAAAAACTTGCTGGGTTAGAAAAAAGCTTAATAAGCTAGAAGATGAAGATTTAAAAAATCAAATCTCAAAAATACTTTTAGAATCAGATACCGAATCTGATCAATCTTCTAATGAAGATTTAAATATTTTAGAAAATGAAAGTTTATACTCTTCCTCTGAAGAAGAAAACTGTTGTGAAAACAACTGTTGTAATAATAATTCAGAAGAAGAAGAGGAAAATATTTATAAAATAATTTCACAGTTCCAAAATATGGAAATAAATGTATTAACAAGTGAACTAATTGAATTGTTAAAAGTGGTAGATGATCCACAAATTAAAGAGAAAATAATCTCTTCATTTATGGGAAAACAAGAAGAAAGTACTTCTTGTTCAAATTCTAAAGAATCAAAACCGTTTTCTCTGGCTGAATTAAAAATTCAATTAAATCAGAGAAATAAAGATAAAAAACCCGTTGATATACAACAATTAAAAAGGGAAATTGATAATTTAAAATCAGAAGTAAAAATTTTACAAGAAAATAATAAAGATTTAGACAATAGAATAATATGTCTAGAAAAAGATAAATTAAATATTCAACCAATAGAAGAATCAGAATTATATCTGAAAAATATAAGAGAAATTATTACTTCTCAAAAATGGCATGGAAAAATTAAATTACTAATAGGTAATGATTTCTTAATAGAGGTAGTTGCACTCTTTGATAGTGGTGCAGATTTAAATTGTATACAGGAAGGATTAATTCCTACAAAATATTATCATAAAACTACACATACTCTCAGCCATGCTGGGAAAGGAAAATTAGAGGTAAATTATAAAATCCCTCAAGCTTTTATTTGTCAAAATAATACTTGTATTAGTACAAGTTTTATATTAGTTAAAAATCTTGGTAACCAAGTTATACTTGGAAGTCCTTTCTTTGATAAAATATTTCCTTTAAAAAATGTAGACCGTACTGGAATAACTGGTACGTATGAAGGAAAAGAAATTGTTTTTAAATTTATTTCTAATCCAATAACAAGGACATTAAATAATTTAAAAGAAGAATTGCTAAAAGCAAAAATAAATCAAATTGAATTTTTACAAAAAGAAATATTTTCTTTAAATATTCAAGAAAAATTAAATAATCCGAAATTACAAGAAAAGATTAAACTAATAGAACACCAGTTTAGCCTACAAATATGTGATGATCATCCCAATGCTTTCTGGGATAGAAAGAAACATATTGTTTCACTTCCATATGAAGAAAACTTTAATGAAAGTCAGATTCCGACCAAGGCTCGACCTTGTCAAATGAATTCTGAATATATGGAATTATGTAAACAAGAGATAAAATCTCTTTTAAGCAAGAATTTAATTAGAAATTCAAAGTCTCCATGGTCATGTACAGCTTTTTATGTTAATAAACATTCTAAACAGAAAAGAGGTACACCCAGATTGGTTATTAATTATAAACCGCTAAATAAGATTTTAAAATGGATTAGGTATCCTATACCTAATAAGAAAGATTTATTAAACAGACTATATGAGTCAAATATATTTTCTAAATTTGATTTAAAGTCAGGATACTAGCAAATACAAATTGAAGAAAAAGACAGGTATAAAACTGCTTTTACAGTACCTGTTGGGCATTACGAATGGAATGTTATGCCATTTGGATTAAAAAATGCCCCTTCAGAATTCCAAAATATTATGAATAACATTTTCATTCCTTATAGTGAATTTATTATTGTTTATATTGATGATATCCTTGTATTCTCAAAGGATATTGAAACTCATTTTAAACACTTAGAGATATTCAAAAATATAATTTTAAAAAATGGTTTAGTTATATCTAGACCAAAAATGTCTCTTTTTCAAACTAAAATCAGATTTTTAGGTCATAATATTAATCAAGGAAATATAATTCCAATTAATAGAAGTATTGAATTTGCATCTAAATTCCCAGATGAGATTTTAGATAAAACCCAATTACAAAGATTTCTTGGAAGTTTAAACTATATTCTTCCTTATTATAAAAATTTAGCAGAAGATACGGCTTTATTATACGATAGGCTAAGGAAGAATCCTAAGCCATGGTCTATCGATCATACTAAAGCAGTACAAAAGATTAAGCAAAAGGTTCAAAACCTTCCTTGCTTAACAATAACAAACCCAGAATGGGAAAAAATTGTTGAAACTGATGCCTCAGATATAGGCTACGGGGGTATCCTAAAACAAATATCTCCGATTAATAAACAAGAATATCTTGTTAGATTTCATTCTGGAAAATAGAATGAAAGTCAAAAGAATTATGCAACTGTTGCAAAAGAGATTCTTGCAATAGTTAAATGTATTTTAAAATTTCAGGATGATTTATTCAACAAAAAATTTATAATTAAAACTGACTGCAATGCAGCTAAATATATGTTTAATAAAGATTTTAAACATGATGTTTCTAAGCAGATGTTTGCCAGATGGCAATCACATCTCGCACCTTTTGATTTTGAAATAATTTATAAGAAAGGAACTGATAATAGTCTTCCTGATTTAAAAGATAAAGAAATAATACTTTCTTGTGGATAAATAATATTTATGTCTAAAGTTTCAGGAATGATCCCCTGGGAAAGGGGAAGAGGCCGTGGAAGATCTTCCTCTTATAGAGGAAGAGGAACCGAAAGAATTATCCATCAAATGGGTAATAAGAAACTTATAGCCATGGATAATGCATCATATGCATCATCCTCTTCAAAACCTCAAGTTGATGAAAAAACTTTTAAAGAGTTTTTAGCCTATAAAGCAGCTCAGAGTCAAAGCTCTGAAGAAACAGCATCATATGCTCAAACTGCTAGTGATAATGATGATGAAAACTGGATTCATAATCCAAAAAAGGATGTTATACTCCTTCTTGATCATAAAGATAAAAAATGGAATGATCAGCCTTGGTTTATAATCAAGAGATATTTTGATACTGGGTTCTACCCAACTGAGACTTATAAGTCCAGAACATATTATGAGGAAATCCTCAAATCCACAAATTGTGAGATTACCCATTATATGGGAGGAAATAAAACAATAAGTTTTAGTAAAATCATAATTAAACAGATTATATCTGTTGAAAATTGGGGAATATCTCCATTAAAAGACAGGAAAATTTTTCACCCTGAAACAAAAACTCCCATTAGATATAACTACTGGGATTATGTGAATGCCTTTTATAAAGCATTCCTATTTGAAAACCAAAATTATAAACATTCTTGGTTTATCAAGATATGTTCTAAAACTTATGAATCGGAAATTCCGATTTGGTTTTATAAATGGTGGCAGTCATACGGTCCATCAATTAATATCTTTAATAAAGATTCACAAAGGTTTAAAACCTTATACACCCAATGGGTGGATTTATCTCCTGCCTTAATAGAGGCACAACATGATAACAATTTCATAGAGGGAATGGCCTCATTACATTTCTTTGTCCAATTTAGTATTCCATGGATATGGAAGTGGTTACCAGAAACTGGTTATACCAGTGAAAATATGTTCTGTTTAAAAAGAACATATATGACAAAATTTTGGAAACAGATGATGAAGACTGAAGATGGCAAGATTAAATGCCAAGATACAATAGATCATATTCAACAAACGATTGAATCATATCAACAGCAAAAAGAAAATCAACAACAAAGGGAATCTCCTAGTCCCTTCCAACATATTATCAGAAAATTAAAAATGAGCACAGGTACTGAAGATCTCAGTCAAGAAGAACTTCTACATCAATACATAGAAGAAGTTAAAAAAGATATAGCCAAGCACTTCAAAAAGAATGAAGCTTCATCAAGCTCAAAGATGTCTGTATCAGACTCTTCTCAGAAAGGAGAAGATACTCAGTTATACCAAGACAGTCAAGAAGATGACAAGTCTATGGACGATGAGTCCTATGCCAAAATGATGGCAGAATTAGAAGAAGAATTTAGTCCGGTTAATACACCAGAAAAAACAAAAAACAAGAGGACACAATAGGCCCCACACGGAAGAAAAGAAAGCTCAATAATTCACCTTCATAATTGGCCGACAACATTTTTTGTCTTAATGATACATTATTGTAACTTTACTATTCACCTTTTGACTTATTGTATAATATTGCGTTAAACGCAATTATGGGCGAATATTCGCTATAATATTCGGTGCCAGGACCTCTATATAAAGGGGGTTTAGTGTTTAGAAGAAGGCACCGGTTTTTAGAACCATCTCTCTCTCTCTCTCTTGTAAAAATCCTTCAGCAATAATATTTGAAGTTTAAGACTTTCAAGTTCCAAGTCTTTATTTCTGGTAATTCTTTTCTTTTATTTCATATATTTATATTTGTGTATGATTGCCTCAATAAGAGACTAAACACATAAGTGTTGAAACATCACCATGCTCAACAGATTATCATAATAAAAAAGAGATCTTAAAACTCCAGATGAAGGTAAAAAATTAAAAGGAATTGTGGGATAGGGTTACAGCCCATCTAAGATGCTAATGTGGGCGGTCGACCGCCGGGGAACCCGTTAAGCCAAAAAGCCAAGAAGGCGTGGGGCGTTTAGGGTGAGACCCGTACTGACCACATGTTAGCATCCTGGATAACGACTGTGTAAAATCACCAACGTTCCATCGTTTCTCTTGATTTTCTGCCCTTGTCTGAGTTTTATGGTTTTCCTCTCTTTTCCCATACAAAGTCCTCCCTTATATGATACTATTATTACAATTATTACTATTACTACTATTATTACTATTACTACTATTACTATTACTACTATTATTATTACTATTATTACTATTATTACTATTATTACTATTATTACTATTATTATCATCATTATTATATCATCATTATTATTATCATCATTATTATTATTATTATTATTATTATTATTATTATTATTATTATTATTATTATTATTATTATTATTATTATTATTATTATGGTTATTATGGTTATTATGGTTATTATTATTATGGTTATCATTAATTATTGAATTATTTGATTATAATTAAACTATAACGATTTCAAGGAATTACAAATAAGTCCTCGTATTTGCATTAATAACAAAGCAAACTCTTACAAGAGGTAACGGAATTAACAAACATTTAACAAAAATTATGAGAGGTCACACAAATGGTTGTCTCCAATTTTTTTCTCTCTTGAACCTCCCTCTTCTCTTGCGGCCTATGGGCCTCGCCCGAAACGTCTTCCTTCTAGCTTCTTTCAAACATCAGATCATCACCTCGATTCCGACCTCGTCGTTCTTCATATTTCACGATGCTACATGATTTTCATCAAAGTCACTGTATCAAATACGTAGAGTGGGAGGTTTGGGCCACCCTATGCCTTGTTGTGTGCACTTACACATTAAGAATTATGTATTGATTTATCTGTTATAACTTTTAAATGTATATGAGAACGTATTATTATACATCTATATAAAAGAACAATGTTAGCTACATGAAACTTTAAGAATTTCTATTATAACAATCAAAGTTTGTTTTTTTAACATAATTTAGTTCTCTATTGTCATAATATATTTCTTGGGATCCTAATGTGCAAAAGCATTATATACAAAAGCCATTACTAATCAAATGTTGTAAACTATCTAAAAAAGTAAAGTTAATAAACAAAATAAAAATGAATAGTAGGAATTTTGAAAAACATTATGTTGGAATTTATGGTTAGTAAGGTAGTTATGTTTCAGTTCATTCACTATAAATAGTGTGAGACACGAGGTGGTGTGAGGTGGTAGGTCATTGGGACACGTGACAGTACGTTGTTGGACCACCAATTTTTTTTGTTTTATTTTTCTTTTTAGTCTTTTTTATAAAACGTCTGTTTGTGGAGACTAATAGCTAAGTGAATTACTACTATAATTATAAAAAAAAACTTACACACTCCGCCACGTAGTTGGGGTGATAAAAAAACTAGTTATTTTTAAAAGGTCAAATGCTAATTTCTTACATTTTATTTCCTTTTATGCAGTGTCAACAATTTGATGACACAACTCTTGTAAGAATTCCATTTATGCATATATTTAATCGCTTGATTATTTAAAGAGTGCTCATTTAAATTGTGGTCAAACCAAGCTGAAAGATATTAAAAGCAAACCGAGTTACAATTTTTTTGTTTTTTTTTAATTAGAGTTTTTCCGTGGCATTAGAAAATTATTTATCATAAGATTTGAAAATGTTTACCTAAAGGATGTTTTCTTAAAAACTGGTTTTTTCTCTCATTATTTTATTGGTTTTAAACTAATTTACGTTTATTATAAAAGTTTCTTTTAAACTTTTATTATTTTTAGTCTTTCGTTAGTATATATGTTTTTTATTTGACATGAAAGATTAAAATATTGTTAAATGTTAACTTTAACATAGTTCTCATTTCAAATTTAATAAATTATCTAATTAACCGAAAATTCGATTTGGATTGTGTATGTTAAAAATTAATCCACCAAAAAGGCCCCTTAAAATTATCATTTGAACATGCTTACGTGATTGATTACTTTTTTCCTTTATTTAATTACAATTTTTTTTTTATCTTTTATTAACTTTAAAATACAGTCTTTCTGTATTCTTTTGAATTATCTTGAAGAGCCGGGGTGAGCATGGCTTAGGTCGTTTATCTTAACGAGTGAAGCGGTGGGTTTGGGCTTTACTCGTTACAAACGAGCTGCACCAAGCGGCTCACGAACCAAGCTGTTTATTCCAAAAAAATAGTATCTTATTAAACATACATGCCAAACGAGTGAGCCAACGAGTCACTTAAATTATAATTTTTTAAACGAGCCAAACTAGAGAGCCAACAAGCCAGTTAACGAGCAAGCCACAAGTTGAGCTTACCTTGGCTCGGGCTCAACTCGTCTATAATATAGCTTGTTTCGAGCGAAATTCTTTCAAGCGAGCTACGAGACGCGAGCGTTTTGAACAATTCAACTCTGAAGGCGCCATCATGATGTATTTGTTTTTCTCTTTATTTTCATATAAATATTTTCTTTGGTCGTATAAAGATATAAAATATTACGCTGAGTACGTGCCAAGATAATATGTCGAATTTTGAAAAAGAAAAATTATAATCACATCGTTCAAATACATCACGCACATGTCAATTTATGATGACCCAACCTTTAGAATCTTTTTATATGATACGATGATCCAATATATCTTTTTAAACGGAAAACTTTTTAATAAGATTAATAAGATTATGAGTGACAAAAAGTAAGTTTCTAAAAAAACATTCATTTAGGTAAATATTTTTCAAAGCACCTATTATGGTAAATAAGTTTTTCTCGAACACTTTTTTAAAAACTTTTGAAATTGTGCCCTTTTTTTTAACATCATCTCTTCTTATTTAAAATTGGCAACTTTCTTTGATATGTACACGTGCAAGATGAATACTTACGATGTTGGTATTCCTTTGATATGCTTATCTTTTGCATGATGTTCGCTCGTAAGATGTGTTAGTTGCAAAATTTGTTTTTCTGTTGCAACTTTGATCGCTAACAATTTCTTCGCATCATTGGTCGCTAATAGGTTCGCTAACTGATAGTTTCAATCGCAATGGTTGTCACTAACAGTGTGGTCGTGAAATCAGTCGTGAAAAGGTTCGGTCACAACCCAGTATTAAGGTTCGGCCAAAAATTTATCAAAATTTGGAAGCAAAATCAATTCCCTTTTGAATCGTGTTGAGTAAAACCTTATCCCATTACATTGATGTAACACATTCTTACATCAATGTGTTTATTGGGAGGTGCTATATTAATTTAGTTAGAAAAGAAGGGTCAGAGGGTCAGAGGGTCGGGATGAAACTAGGAAAGCTTTTGAATCTATGCTTGGTTTTGTTAAGGTTTTGTTATTTGAGGGAGAACTTGAATTGAGGTTATAGCCCTTTCATTAATCTCATTATTTAGCTGTTATATATTGGATTAATTGTAATTTATAATGTTATTTGGTCTTAGATATAGATGGGTTTGCTGGGTTACTGTTAGAACTTGTATCCTTCACTAAGTGTTTGTTAAGATGTGTAGAAATTATATTGATAGAGCCATGGCTTCTTACAATTTAGATTCAAAATATTTAACTTAATGTTTTAGTTATCTTGATAATTATGTCTTGATTTTTGTTGATGGTATGAATCCTATGATGCCACTCAGTTCTCCATGTGTGTATAAAAAGAAAAAGAGTTATGATGCACTTTCTATAAAGAAAAAAACTAGTTTAAGAAAGTTATGAATGTTAAAAATAAAAAAACAACTATTTTTATTAAATAGAAATAAATAAAAAAAAGACAGAAAAGTATAAATGATACATGTCACCTTCTTGTGAAGTCTTTTTTTTTTAGAAGCTACATGACCATTTACCCTTTTCTATTAATAAACAAAAACAGAAAAGTATAAATGATACATGTCACCTTCTTGTGAAGTCTTTATTTTTATTTTTTTAAGAAGCTACATGACCATTTACCATTTTCTATTAATAAACACAAGTGATGAATGAAAAGATAATGTCCATTTAATTTTTAATCAATGATTAAGGTTGAGTCATATATATAAATTGATATATAATTAACAAGTAGAAACTAAACTAGTATTAAACTAAATTCATTATAGCAAGATCATGCAAATTTAAGGTGTGATCGAATATGGCAAAGTACGACCTAACAATCGAAAACCTTAAAAAAAACAAAATGAATGCATGATGTTAAACCACGCTTTGAACATAATCTTGTACATAATATCTTGGTTTAGTAGGGTTCAAACCCTGAAATGTATCAAATTCAACAGGAGGGAATTACGACTCTCATGACCAAGTAAAAGAGCACGAGATAATCTACCTGAAGTATACTGAGATCTGAGGAATATCAACATCATTATCATCTTCATCCTCACAAGCAACCACCACATCTATGTGGCGTCTGTACGGCGGCACATCAGCTTTAGCCACTTCTTTTGCTAAATTCACCATCTTCTTGTCCATCCTGTCTTTATGCCTTGGGAACATGCTGTTATAAAGCAAACAGCTTCCATAGGAAATGCTATAAGCATTCAGTCCTTTGTTTTTTAGCCATTGAAGAAGCTCTTTTAAAGTCGGGTTATCTCTAAGAATCCAACGGTCCCAAACGGTCCAGCTCAGGTCTTGGTGTTTGATCACTTTTGGTGGAACTGGTTCAGCCATTGAGAATAAAGGGAGTGCCAGGTTTGCAAAGGTGTTTCTGTAATCCTCCACTTTGTGGCCTCCGCTTAGGACCTTGTACAGCTCCAGACAAACAAAACCAGTCGCCATGGCGGTGGTGGTTGCTATGGCTGGGATAATCCTGCCAGCGATGAACTTGGCCTTGAGCTTATCCACCTCAGGGATGCTGTAATTCCTAGCTCTCATATTGGCAAGTCCAGCTATTAGGTCCATATGATAATTGGTGTCATCATCCTAAACATTCAAAATATAACAAGTCATTTTCATATGGGTCAACAAAAAGATTCGGTTGACCCAAAACATTTTCTATGTAATAAATTCAAACTAAAGACTTATTAATTGTAGAAAATGATGGAGTGTGTGTGAGAACCTTTTCAAACTGAATCGGGTTCATGCGGAAACCAGGAGGCAGATTCTGGTGGCACAATTTTAACTTGTTGACCAGTTCATTTATTACAACAGAGTCATCAATGGATGCAGTTGACATACTAGTGGCTTTTTCATCTGTTACAATCTTGACATTCTTCTTGGGCTCAAAATCAGGTACCATCACTTTGCTAACAGCCTCAGCAAACCTTGTATTAGATTTAACCCACTCAGGGATAGGAATGCCATAGGTTTCTGCTCTTAGTATAGATGCTGCAATAACAAAGTTGAGGTGGCTTTGGTCTTCAACAGAAAACTGCAAGGGACGCGGGAAACGTTTTGGGGCAGACCAAAAAGGGTTTCCACTACTATTCACAGAATCTTCAGGGAAAGTGAAGGTCAGCTGTTTCACACGGTTAGCGAAGTAATCTTCAAACCTGATTACATCAGAACACAAGAATATGATGCGTAAGTGTTTAATTGGAAGTGCTAGTATGAAGTAGATCTGGTGATGATTTATTTTATAAAAAAATAGCGTTAAAGGGTATGTGTCGAACTGGTGAAATAGATGGACGTGTCAATACCAAAATTTGAAAACTCCAGATGAAGTGTTTTAGGTTATTAGAACATGACTTCTTTTTTTTTTCTTTGAACAACTAATTGGATCACTGACATAATCATCTCCATTACTCCATGACTTGTTTTTACCCACACCAAAAATCACACACTATGATCCAAGCTGCGTATAGACAAACAGGTCAATTTGAGATATAATTTGCTTGTAGATTGTCAAATGGGTAAATTTAAAAAAGTTTCCCAGAGTGAAAAGGTCTTGTAAATAATATGGATGTTTAATCATATTTAAACAATGATTATTTTACAAAAAGTAATTGTAGGATGGCCCAACCCTTCTTTATCCTCGTTGACTGGCTTGCCGACCAGCCAATTACGTTAAGCAAAATGTTAAATTACAAGTACTAGTATAAATAAATTGTTACTTTAGACGGGCCCAGGTTATGCAGTCTACAAATGACATGCAACGCTCCTCTAGGCACTCAAGCACACGTTCCAAGTTATCCCTAGCCTGTGCATCGCCAGCCTTTTCCATTCCAGTAGTATATTCACTTGGATTAGACAGATAAGCATTTGCTTCAGCTGGTGTCTTCTCAAGCAATCCTTCAAATTCTGACCTAGCCCAAGTTAAACAATGATCAATGTTGTGTGGGAATGAATGCACAGTACACATCGGCGCTTGTTTCTCAGGTGGGTCACGGGAAGCACCATAGTTCTCAGTCAAATGAGGGATAACCATCTGTGTATTACACTTGGCACCTAACGTTCCTGACTCTAGAAGCGGTTTTTGAAAATACAAACACCTCTGATCAATGTAAAGCCTTGCATTTACATTATCAAGAGCATTGACAACAACACTAAGATTCTCCCAGAAAGTATCATCAAACACATTTTCAGTATCTGGGCTGGCACGATTTTGAAGAGCTTCAATATGAAAATTAGGATTTATCAATGTTGCAGCGGTTGCAGCAACGGTTGACTTAGCTTGACCAATGTTCCAATCTCGAAAAAGAAACTGCCTGCTAAGGTTGCTTTTTTCAATAACATCATCATCAGTGATTGTTAGCTTTCCTCCATTACCACAAGCAACGCCCATTAGTGCTAAATTTTTCAAAAACTCACAGCCCAGTGCCCCTGATCCCACAACAAACACGTTAGCTTCCTCCAACTGTTTCTGAAGTTTTGCCCCAAAGACAGAGATCTGAGCATCATAACGGCTATTCAAGGGCTTTAAGTCATTCGGATCCAAAGGCTCAACAGGAAGGGACTCCAGAGAATCAAAATAGAAAAACTGTCCACCAAATAGAGGAAAAAGTGGGGCCCATTAAGATGAATAACATACTCTAAGTATCAAAAACATAAACATTATAAAGGGTTGTTTAGATGTGTCTTTGAAATTGATTAACCAATATTTAATTGGATTAAATAACCATGTGTAATAGAACATGTAGAGAGTAATGTTACAATGTGCCAATGTTGTTCAAAGCTGCAATAATCAAATAAACATGTGTTTGGTGTTCGGGAAATTATGGTTATTCAATAAGATATTCAAATAAGTTAACCAAAATGACCTCTTTTATGAAAAAACAAAGACGGTTTATGATATAGAAATAGAAGTCTTTCAAATTATATTAGAAGGGTAGAAATGTAAAATTAATCTACTCTCAGAAAATATAGATATTGTTGCAGCTTGTTAAATGTCTTTTGGAGCACCTAGGTTTGGAGGTCTTGGGTTCAAGCCCAGAAAGAGTAAAAAAAAATTCATCATTCTGAAAAAAGACCTCTAACGATCAGATGATCAGCAACAGAATTTGTTTACCAAAAACACTAAAAACTACTTATATGCAACTTCAAATCACAATAATCAAAAAAACCAATGCCAAACCACAAATCTAAAGACCCTCAAGAATGGTATGAAGAGAGCTAACCTGAAATAGTGGATGGAATTTTCCAGAGCAAGCCTTAACAACTTCCTGTCCAACAATGCCGCCAAACATTGCAGCCATGGGGTTCAAAACAGCTCTAGCACCAAACGCAAAGTGCCTAACAATTTTTTCGTCAAGCTGGTCAATCTTTCCATCTTTAAGTTCATTGTTCATATCAACAACCATAGAAAGCAAATTCTGAGCATCTTCTTCAGATCCAGCAACAGGATATCGGCCCAATTCTGATATAAACTTATCCAATGCTTGAAACAGAAGATGCAAAAGTGGCGGGCGATCAAATTTCGAGAAATCACTAAGAAGAAATTCACCAGGATCTTTAATTGCTTCTTCTAACGGCTTAAACTTCAACAACTTTGGTTGCTTCAATTGAGTTACAATTCCACCCTTTGTATATTCACCATACATTGTAGTATCTTCTTCAATATTGAATGAAAATGGTTTTGCATTTATCACCTTTCTTGGTTTTCCATCATTTAGTTCTGTCATCCCATGGATTTCAGAAAACACAACTAGATCTCCGTCTTGAAACTCAAGCCGTTCATCATCAACACATGTGACGAGCGGAGGATTGTCGTTGCTTATGGATGCAATGATGCCTGTGTGTGGATCCTCCCCGTCCACATCAGAGACAGTGAATTTAGGACCAAAGTCACAAAACACACTACCAAAAAGACCACGTACTTCTGATTTTATAAAAGCAATTGGAGGCTCATGTGTATGGCAAAAATTGTCAAATTCAATTGCTTTCTCCAAAGTGATATCAGTAAACACTACAGCCTGCAACAAGAATTGCAATGTTAAGATGTACTCAGCATGTGAAAGAACATACAGCATCATTAAGTTCAGTGAGTAGGGTACACTGTACACTAGTCTTGAAGACACAAAAGCAATGAGATATGATGAGACATACAGAGAAATCTAAAATGTAAAAATGATAAAAAAGAGTGGCCAGACCCAAGTGAGATTTTTATTTAAAATAATAAAACTGCCAGCAAAAGTGCAAAACATAAAATCAATATGCTTTTGAGAAGCAACACTCTCTCCAAAATGCCTTAGTTTCAAAGGTAGGTTCTCCCTGATGCTAAATCATGATCCTTATTTATAGAGCTATATCAACCACGTCTCATGATCCTTATTTATAGAGCTATCTAGCTATAGGTCTAATCTACTTATTGTAGTATCATTGTTATTCAATTATGGCAAATCTATAGACATATATTCAATTTGATTGCATCCATATATTCAATCCATAGCTATATAGCTATTAAAATAAGGATAATGAAACATTGATGAGCTTATAAATTTGGTTGCATCCATGCTAAGAAAATAAGCTTTTCGATCAAGGTTCATTTTATATATTGTGTTTAAACATATTTCAGATATACCAGGCATGCGAAATTTGATAACGTAACCTTCTAGACAACACACATTAACTTGAAACATTGATGACTATAAGCAAAAATATAGGAAAGATATTGCAGAATCCTAGTTGACATTATCGTGCAACTCATAGCCTCATGGGAAGACAAGGGGACAGAAAAGCCAATTAGAATATTGCAGTCACTCTTAAAAACATATGATAGGATGACAAGGCGAGATATATGGTTGACAAAGAAATAAGTCTGTTCAAAATGCATGGATGTGATTAAAAATATATAGTAACAAGTGCAAGGTGATGCTAGTAATACTAGTGTTCCAATCTTTAATATGAAAGAGGTCATCTATAAACAATATATAACTTTAGAGCTCTCTGAACAGCAAGCATTTATAGGGTTATAATTATGGCCTAGACAGTCGAGCTACAAACACATATTGGAAACGAGTTAAGGGTGGCAGAACTGCAGAAGAGTATAAAATATCCAATCTAGTGTTAATGATTGAAAGATGATGATAAATTCTTGATTCCCAACTCCACAAAAGAATAAAGGAAACAAAAGAAGAACTTAAAAATTGTAAGCAAACTGAAAAAAAAAGAGATATGATAACTAACAGCATAGCATCACTAGTTAATAACAAAGATATAAAAGTAGTCACAAACAGTTTGAACACACCTCTAAAAGTTGTGGGTACACAGTTTGACATACCTAGAAGAAAGCTACCTACATATTATCAGCACAAACTTGAGACATGTATGCTAATACACATTTTTATAAGGCTGGTTGTTTGGAATCAAGAGAAAGGTTATTTTGACTTGCTCCAAAATCTATAGTGGAACTTTATCTGGGTATGATATTTGGACTTGCTCCAAGAGATAGTCTGTCTAGCAAACTAATTGCAAAAAAAAACTAACAAACTGAAAGATGATACAAAACTTGCAACAAACCTAATTTTGTAGGTGTTCAAACCATGAAATGACCAAAAACGAATGCTTTCCAAATGCTCCAAGCTGAATAGAAGATGTCCAAATTGCTTAACTAATAAAACATGTTATAAAATCATTCGAGTTCTAAATTTGTTACATGAAAACAATCCCTTAAATTCTACAAGAAAAGAGAAGTACCAACTAAATAACAAAAGAAACAAGAGTTAAACAACGGCTTAAAATATCTTTAAGCAACACTACATGTTGATAGCTAAAATTACCCTAACATCTCAAGTCATCTTATGTACCAATATCTACAAAACCCAACAATGAGGGATACCCAAAAAAAAAATGAAATGCATCAGTTTTGGCCACAAGTAATGGGTGCACATATTATAGAAAAAGATTTCCAGCTGATATTCTAATCATTCTCACCATAGTAAGCAATACCAAAAATTAAATGATTATAAACAGATTCAACAATAATATATAGTGCACCATCAAGGTATCTCCTGTATGAGCCCTAAACTGTGAATGTAAACAACTAGAATAAAACATAAACCAAATAAATATATCACATAAAATTATGACGGATAAAAGTGTGATGGTGAAATAGAAAAAAGAAATGGAACATAGAAATCAATGAAAGATCATCACACATGACACTTTTGCATCATAAAATGTACATTAGACTTCAAAAATAAAACATTCAAGACCAGCAAAAAAAAACAAATAATGAATTACCTGAAACTCAGACAGCTGCTCAGTAGTTAATTCAGTTGTTAATGTAGAGATGACAACAGAATTGTTCAGTTCTTGCAGTTTGTTGAGGGAAGCAAGAGCTCTGTTCTTTCCCACGTCATCCTCCGTGAATACAAAATTGCTAGATAAATCCCACAACTCAACAACTCCCTCATCATGCAATGTCACAGACTTGACACCAGCAAGAATAAGATTCTTTGCTGCAGAGAGTGTACACAAATGCATAAATAACAACATGACACAGATAAACATACAAGTAAATCTAACTAATAAAAACATTTAACAATAGCAACTTTAAGATAAGAAATAGAAATATCCCATCTCATGATACACTATCGATAGTGGTCACGACAAGAAGTAACGACCTATCCTCTGATTATATACGTAAAACAGTTTTGACAGGTAAAAAACTAAATACATACACAAGAGTAGAAAATGTCATTGATAACAATTTTTAACAAGTGTGCATTCATAATTTCATCAGTATACAAAAGCACATATTTATAAAGCCCGGTAGACTAACCAATTTCAGCACCAAGTCCCTGCATCCCAGAGACTAGAATGTTAGAAGCAAATAGACGCCTCATAGTTTCCCGACCATAAACTGCAAGTTGTCGGCTATGGAGATCCTCATCAATATCTGATTGGTTTGATTCACCACCACCAATGGGCAATTTACCGTTGGTGGTACCGTTAGGGTTGTTTCCTCCTCCCATGGTTGCAACAGTTGAAGAAGTCGCTGTGCTTGTGCTGGCGGCAGTGGCTGATGAGATCAAGTTGTCAATCTTGGTTCTCTTGATCAAAGATTCATCTACTGCTACTTCCTCTCCTCCACCTGATCTCTTTCCAGGAAGCATAAAGTCCGATGGTGAACTGTTAAAACCCATATTTAGTCTAGTGCTAACAAAGCACACAAACAAACAGGTTGAAAGAAAATCTACCAACAGAAATAAAAATCAAGAAAATAGAAAACCATATTGCTTAACAGGAATCTAGATAGCCTCAGGGATCACATCTCCTCGTTATTAAATCATACGAATTTATATTCTGTTGTCACAGGATGAATTCACTCATACATCAACCCTTAAAAAGACATCCAAACCATAATTTTTTTTAAATAAACTTAATCGATATACATACGTGAACTGCGATGAGCTGCTTGAAAGCATTCCGAAATCAGGGAAAGAAAAACACAGATATGAAAAATCAAGTCATTTACACAAAAGAATCGTAATATAGAAGAACAATACACTAAGGATACGAGAAGGTTACGTAATATATAGTAAGGTGAATGCGTACAGAAATGGATTAGAAGGTCAAATACGAAGAGTATAAAGCAAAGAATAATTCATTTTGTTACCGATGAGATGTTTGAGGAGGTGAACTGTGAAGAAAGCAATGGAGGCTAGGTTTCCTTCAGATTCTAGGGTTTGAGAAACGTGGTGATGTGGAGATTATAGTGACAATGGCGTTGTGGTCCGTTTAAGGGGAAGAGTGAGCACCTTGGGTATATATATCCAGGAATGGGCCGTGAACAAACAAAACTCTTGCTTGAGTTGTATTTAAAAATTATAGGGATTTTTACATATTTATTCCTTTTAAACCACAAATAACATATTCACTCAAAACATATAATCTATTGTAATAATCCATTACATTATGGGAAACATGCCACCACTACAATCACTCTCACATCCAATTTCCCGCCCAAAGACTCCTCACCCATACTTTGCTCACAAGCGGATCACCATACCCATAAAACCCTTGATAACACTTTTCCATTTCTAAGCTTCTCATTTAATCGCCGCTCTTTGAATACCTTTCTATGTGCTTTTATCATTTGAAGATGAAGCCTTTTCATCCTTGCTTGCAATTAAAGTTCTTTTAGAAGAACCAAGGGATGGCGATGATATTCATATATGTAGAAGCAATAATTGAATGGCAGGTAACCCTAGATCCTTTAATTTGATTATGATACAATCAGCAGTGGAATGGGAGGCCTAGGACGGGAAGATGGTGTCGGTAGGGTTTCATTTACTTTTCTCTCTTTATTGTTGGTCGAAGATGCTGATGATGGATTTTTATCTTAATTGAATATGTTATTCAAGTAATCAGGTCACATAAACTTGGTTTGCTATAAAAAAAAATAAGTGGTGTCTCTCATTATGTACATTTCTTAAAACTAATCAATTGGTTTTTGTTTAAATTAGGTATGTTTTTTCGATTTGGTTCTCCATTGTTGTTGAATAATAAGGTAGATAAGTTTGCTAAATGATTGTTTACTTTGCTCCTTTCTCATTTAAGGTGATGGTATAACATCAATATATAGAAGGTTTACACATACTGCTTTTTGACCTGCCATTAGATACACTAAACAGTTCATCTTGGTAAGTCTTAGGTTTTTATGTGGGTTTTTGTTGTAATCGTATTGAGAATTTTTAGATTTTTTTATTTAGTTCTTGATTGTGAAGTTGTATCAGAGGGTAAAGTGGTAAACTTTTTGTTGATGAGAAATCCTTCCAAATGTGTGTTGAATACCAATAGCGCCAAAATATATTTATATGTTTTCAAAATTTATTTGAACACACCATTTCATCTTAGCATAACACACATAATTGCTTTCCATGTCATTATCTCATTTTTAATGGGAGTTAGATATTGCTCAATATTATGTTTTCAATCATGCTGAACTTTGATTTGTGCAAATTGCCTTGAGACTCATTTCCTATGATTTGATTGTCATTTCCTTGTTTATTTTTTATTTTATACTATTTAAATTGCTTAAAAGATGAATGTTTGATTATCTTATAATCACACAAGGTTATGATTATCCTGTTTATGAATGGGTCAAAAATATTAAAAATTTATGCTAAATGATCATGTTCGGACTCTGTTTCTTCTTTAAGTTCGTCATTCACAATGTACATTTTCTGGATATATTATGACATGTTCTTTCTTCATAATGATGTTTTTCATAAGCTCAACTAATTATCATAATTTTTCATTTCATTCTTTTTAGTTTTTGGTGTCAAATGGGCCAACCATATGGGTGTGTGGGTCAACTGTATTGATAGTTTCATTAAAACGTATATTGCTAAATGTAGATGCCAATCGTTGCTAAAGTTGTTATTTTCTTGAGAGTGGGTTGTTTTCCTTTATATTTTTAGTTAGAAGAAGACCCAAATGGTTACATGCATACTGTATGAAATAAAAGAAAAAAATTGATTAACAACTTAGTCCACTATTGACACCTATACTTGTTCATAGATAAGAACCATTATGTGATTTCATTACTATTAACCTTTAAGATTTAGTTTTTGAAATACATATTAATGTATGATAATTGATTAGCATGGAGCCATGGAGCAATTAATCTCCTATATATGTTCGACGTTATTCCTTTTAACATTGCTAATAATATGATTTTACTTGCACTTTGATGTTATACGAGGATTGTACTTGATTTAAGATTGTTTGGGTCGGAATTGATTTAAAGGATGTGTGTTGAAGATAGGCATCAAGGTGTTTTAAGTTTTGATTATAGACACTTTATTTATAAGACCAACAAGTTGGAGTTATATTAACAAAATTTGTCACTGTTAAGTGTAATGTTGAATCCTTCAAGTAGATTACAAACATGAGTAAAGTTACAACTGGAGTTAACCGAGTGAATTTGTGCTTATTTTCATATAATGATAAACTCGGGTAGGATTATGTTTGTATAGTTTTGGTGTATTTTTTTTTCATTTGGTGTCACCCCCTCCCACCCCACCCCCTTAATATACTTGGGTTGTAGTGTTGATGCATGCCTTCTACATGTGTTTTAGTAAATGTTTTTCAATTGTCAGCATATTATTTGATTTTATTCTACATGTTTATCACACACATTATGGTTTTTCTATTTAATTGTATTTGTGTTTATGATGGTGTTTATTGTGGATCATTTTTAGAGAAACAAAGGTTATTGAGCATAGGAGGTTGAATTTGATTGAGATGGAAGGCATTATAAATAAGGAGAATGCATGCAAAGGTGGCACGTGGACTTTGTTGCAAAAGCTTGATCAGCCAATAGATGAAGAGGCTAGCAAGCTCAAGAACATGTACACAGATAGGGCAACACTTTCTTCTATTCATCTTTCATTTTTGAACTTTTTTTCCTTTCCTTTATTCCGTTGGTCATCTCGATGATATACCCCGAGTTATTTTCAAGTTAAATTGCAGTAAGTTACAATATACTATTACTTTGTTTCAAATTTGGTAGCTAGAAACAAATTAATTTTTAATTTGTATATTTTGGATAGTTTTGACAAAAACCCTTTTAAAACATGTTGATGGGGTTGAATAGTCTCTATAACAATTTTTTAAATTGAATGTTATTTGTAAGGTGTTTGATTTCACTGATCAAGTTAGAATTAAAAAGGTGATATTGAATTAGAAAGGTGATATTCACTACAATTCGTCCCAATCTCGCCTAAACATAACTCAAAGTTCTTGATAGGGTTACCAAACTTAGTGATCTTGAAATTAACATACTAATTAAAATCATTGGGAATATGTAATTGCTTGATGTAGCATTGGTACGATGGTTCATCTTGTTGGATTTAAAAAAACTGCATTGTATTCCATTTATCTTTTTTAGTTTGCGAAGTTTTCATCAGAAACAAGTTCTTGAAATTATTTGCTTTTCCTGATTAAGAACTCGTAGTTTTAATACTACTCACACAATAAACACTGCAACATTTTCTTAAATGGGTTGCAAGTTTTTTATGTCACTTACAAAATGTTCATAGCATTTATTATGCTTTAAGTTATTATTTTCTAAACAACAAATGATACATATAACGTCTAAAAAAAACATACATGTGTGGTCAAACTTTGCAATTTAATGGTATTAGTTAGAGTATATAAAATAAATTGGATATCTTAATAAGGTGTCCCCAGCTATAATAACAAAAGGTTATGACTTTGATGGTATGGTTCTATTTTACCTGATTATGCTCATTTGATATTATTGACAAGAAGTAAAGCTTCTCAATAGTTGCTTTAATCTATTGATTCAAAATAATTATTAAAAAAGTTTAGCTTATGAAAAATAGTTATTTATCTATACATATATCATTGAGGTCTGTGATGGTGCATGTATCCTAGGCAAGAGAGTTAAAAAAACATGAAAGAATGAAAGAAACATCAAATGTGGTGATACATAAGGATCAATGGATGTCAGATTTTTGAAATCTAATTTTGGTTTTATTTCTTATGTTTCTAAAAGCATGTCCCAATTTTGGTTTTATAAGGATTGAAATTTACCGTAGTTGTTCCGGATGGTATTAGGTTTATTCATCCATCCTTAGCGGGTTGAAAAAATTTCAAATGATATAATTTTTAATATACGAGCCCGTGTAATACACGGGTTTATAACCTAGTTAATTATATTTTTCCTTCTTAATACGTATATAGGGAAAGTTTACGGTACAAAGTGATCATATTGTGCGAAGTGTGCTAAGCAACATGAGGACCTCGCATGGCTTCAGTGTGTTTATACACGGAGGGTATTTTTGTCCACCGACTTATTTTCATTGCTTCTTGCGTGATATTACAACTATTCTGGCGGGTGGAAGTTGAAGGTTTTGAAAAATCTTGCGAGTTTAATATTATAATATGCATAATTTAATATAAAACTTGAATAACTTATTAAAAACCTTGCATAATTATTTAAGAACCTTGAATGGTTTAGATATAGTTTTGAATGACTTTATCACTACTTTTGAATGGCTTACAACTAGTTTTGAATGACTAGCGTAATACATGTAGAACCTTGTGTAAAAAATGTATAGCTTACGTGATTTTCAGTCTAACACTTGAATGCCTTGGGGCTAGTTTTGAATGGCCTAGAACTAGTTTTGAATGGCTCGCGTAATATGTTTTGAACCTTGCGTATATATTATTGTAACTTGCATAATAAATTATACACCTTGCGGTTTTTGTCCGCCGCTTCATAATAACGCTTGAGAACTAAAATTACCTTATTACCCTTTTATAGAAAAAAGGGGCAGAATTATCTCACAACGCATATCAAGCGCTGGTATTTTAAAACGGACGGCCTGTATTGTTTCGTACGCTTTGCATATTTTTAACACTTTTTATAGTAACCTGCCCCTACATATATATTACATATTTACCCATTTTATTAAAATTAACCTATCAAATGACTATTTTATCTTGATGTTTTGTTATTATAATTGTTTAAAACTTTGATAATTGTGTTTTGTATCTGGATATATAACTTTGATTATAGATGATTATTCTTTTTAAATGAAACTTTAAACTTTTGTATTTGCAATTGTAGTTTTAGTATTTTTATCTTTCTAGATGACTCGAACTTGATGAAAATTGATATTGATGTTGTTAGAAAGGAAAACGCATAAAAATAACTTAGTAAATATATGAATACAACTAGTAGAATACCCGCACGATGCGGCGGCGACAATTTACAACGCGATACTCGTTTTCTATTAGTTTATCGATCATTTCAAAATATGTTATACAGTACTTTTAGTTTTTTCACAACCTCGGTGTGATCTATCCAACCTAATAAAATTAGTAAATTCAGAACCTTTTTGAGGGGGGGGGGGGGGGGGGGGGGGGATAATAGAGGCAATCAATGGAATTACATTAGCAACATATTTAAAAAGTGTTCTTCAAGTCGTATGGTTACTAAGATCCCCCTAGCTATTTACTATAAACTATCTGCTATAATACAACTTAAAGATAATGACTCACCGACCAAAAACTCGCTACATTTGTCAATTTTCATAGACTAAAATATGACAAACCAGTTGCAATGTTTTGACATAATTAGAGACACACTATAACATAAATTTTCTCTATTACCTATGTTACCTTTCAATATAGAAGATATGTGATATACAAAAGTCCCTATTGTTGTGTTTAACAGGGATGAGTTATAGTAAATAAGAATAGATTATATGAAATGACTTCATTAATGCTAGCAAATCTTTCCATCTATATTAAAAGCTAAGCCGCAACACCAATAGCTATCATGCAGATCCGCCGTCAACTGTAATTTGTTCACTACACCCCTGACTGCACTTAAATAGTTCAAATGTTTTCAAGTAGCTTGAACCATGATGCAGCCAATCAATCTAACATATCAAAATGGTCATTAGTAGACTTACACAAATGACTTACAGGCCAAATATAAAATGTATTTCAAATGCATAAATCCTCATAAAAATTGGATCTAAATATTAGATTTCAATTGAAATAGTATAACTTTTGTAATCATATTTGACACGCTAATTATTACTTAAAAATTAAAATTCTGGGCAAAAAATGTTTCACGCCAGGCTAACCTAATCCATTTTGAATGTACCAAATATCACTCACTTTATTGGTATCAAGTTGCACGACCCACCCATTTTGCCACCTCAATCCGACAAAAAAGATAGATAAACATAATTAACTTGATGATCCTCGGTTCTCATGGTTCGTACACCATTCCTTCAATTCGCAAACCATAGTGAAAAATATTATCAGTTACAAAAGCCTCACCCTATAAACTAACAATCCTAAAAATTTAATGAAATAATAATCACATACGTATATCACATGCGTCAACAGTTTGCCAATATTAATAGTTGTTCTTAGGATTCTAGATATAGAGTGAGAGATCTCATTCGGTAATTCAACGATAACATATGCATTACCAATAAACCTGAATGAGAGATGCAAGATGCAATATGCAGGTTCTATCACAAAAAGAGCATAAAATCCATAATAACTTGACTTTAGAGGTCAAACATACAATTTCTTATGTGCAAATCGACATGGATAAGTAACATGTATTTTTTTTGGACTACCTATTATAGCTCAACTTACAAACAAAAGTAGCCCAAAAGATTTAAAAATTTGAAATTAATTTAAAGAATTAAGTTAGTGTTTTGACCCTTGGAAGTGGCCAATGAAAATGTGGGTATCCATATTTATCATCATACATTTGTAAAGAGTATCGTTGATTGTTATATTATGTTGTATGCTTATCTCAAAAAGTATTACATGGGAATCTTAATGACAACATCCTTATTTATTTTTTTACGGTACTCTTAACTTGAACATTACAAATTTTTCAGTGCACCCACCTGCATTCTAGCTTATTAGATTTTGGTTTGACTTTTTCTTATATTATGGGTACATTGAATCACAATCTTGTCTAGCAAAATATGATTATATTAGAAGTTTAAAGAATTAATTTTTAATCTGATTTTTTGTTTGCTTGTATGTCTCCATGGTGTAATTGATTTTTTGTCATCAATTAAACAACTTAGATGCTTATTGATGTTTGCTTGATATTGGGTTGTCATATTTTTTTTCAAACAAAGATGTTTTGTACTCATGCACCTGGTGCTAGCGACATGGCAATAATGGAGGAACCAGAAGTACAATATTAGAGATTAATTAAAAATATTATAAGGCTTGAACTTGTGATTTAGAGTATAGACTTATTTTCTTAACTTACTATGGTTGTTATACTTTTGGTTTTAAGAGCAGGTTTGTTCAGTTCTTTCGTTTATGGTTTTGATTTGGTTTTGCATTAAGAATATTTAACATGAAAACAAAAAACACACTCGTCCAGGCATAACTTCCCCATGGTTCTACTGATGTTAATTCCACTATACATGCAAGTCTTGTAATGTGCATCTGATCTGTCTCTCCTCATAGACTTATTTGCACCAGCACCATAGTAGTATGACCCCTACGTATTCAATAATGAAATGAAGTAAACTAATAACGGTCATTTCCATTAGGAACCTCATTTAGGTGCAGGAAAGGGTGTACAAGTTTTACTACAAATAGAAGAGCTTTTGTGCTTACATATCCAACTCCGCTAGCAATAACAGGTGAATACTAAGCAATATCATCTTTAAGTCACCAGACATAGCTAATCTTCCAAGAAGCAGCGATGAATCTTAAAGACAACAACCATTATAATACATCTAACCTTTATCTGGACAAAGAGATCACCAAATTTCAGTTCCCAGTTGTGTTTTCAATCACCTGTTGCAGCTTATATGTTCTAAATGTAAAAATCAGTCCTTAGTCCACTTCGTTCACCCTAAAAACTGAATTTTAACCATTCCAAACAAACATAATCTTGAAGAAGAGCCTAATGTAATTGAACCTACCGCTACCTTATCAAAAATGCCTCCAATTTAGATTTCCCATAGCTTATTTCAGACCCCATTCGCAGATCCAGTCCTCAATTGTTGATCCAGCGTTCACTTGCTACTGCAGTTCTTCACCCATTATAACCACACCAAAAGTAAAGATCTAAAATCAACATTTTAAAATGTATGCTTGTGGACAAAATAATTTGGGTATCTGACCGAGTCTCACTTAGCAAGTATGAAACACTTATTCAACAAGTGATTGCTAATAAAAAAAGTTGAGCTGCTTAATTCGTAATTAGAGACTATTAGAACTTGTACAAATACATACTCTTATGCATTAAATGTTTCTGTTGGCTCATGGATTGTGCTGGCCTTTAATGGAGTTTTGCCATCAGTTGATAGCCATTTTCATAAAGTAAAAAAGCTAAACTTATGAACTTGTTGAGACCTCACCATTGCAGAATGCATTGAGTTACTTATAATATCAACTACCACTTTATTAGGGTTCTTGTTTTCTGTTAGATAGCATATCATGCATAAATGGACATAATCGATGGCAAAACTATAAGAAGACTAAAATAGTAACATTCAAGAGACACACCTTAATACTCATAAGTACAAGTGGCGACTTAGCACTTACAGATTCACCACCTACACGGCTACACCTGATAATGTGAATGAACTGTCAAATCTAATCCTATCGATTCAAATTGATAGACTAAAAACAGAGTGAGCATCAAGTAGTATGATTATTTCAGAAGTGATTCTTGATGCAATGCCAACTGTAATTTGCAAGTGATTTAGTTTCTAGTGATTTTATTGCAAATAAAAGTAGCACCTTATAAATTTACACCAATGATCAGTGGTCCTTTTAAAGAGTAGTATAAAATACCAACTTTTAGCTAGGTTATTTCTCAACTTAAGATTGCAAAAAAAATTGATTCAAAAAACTACATTATAATTTTATAAAATGTTCACAAAAATTTCATCAATTTACTATAAGAAGCTATAGCATTTGAATTCATGAACACAAGTGATGATGAAACCGATGAAAGAAAATCAAACAATAGAAGTTAATATTACCAAGAGAAGCAGCAAGACGTCCCTCTAATATAATTTTCATACATAGAGTCAATGAGCATATAGGTTTAAAATTGAATTAAAATGAACTTAGATCTGAAGGATGAGAAATAACCTAGAGAGACGCTCTTATTGAACCTAATTGTTCGTTTTGAATCTAACCTTGTCGAACAGAAAATGATCTTCGTCTTCAAGGTCCACTAAACTTGTGCACAGGATATTCAATTTGAATCTTTGTTTAAAATCGTCATCTTCAAAACACAATGTTCATGAAAATGAAATTGAGGACATGGTTGATGTGCTAAACATACCTGATCAGTAATCCCACAAAAATAAAGAAACCTATAAACAGAGATTGTAAACACAAGAAAATTTAAACCCTACAAAATCATTATCTTTCTTCTCCGTCTCTCAAATAAGTAGGTTAAACTCAAAAGCACAAATACACAAAAATCAAAGGGAGTCCGGGTGATTTTGTAGGGGTACCTGATTGATGACCAACCACTGAATGAAGACAATTCGAGAGTGAAGAGGCGAAGAATCTTGCTTCTTTATGTGTTCAAAATCCAAACCATCTTGAATTCATAATCTTAAAACATAATACCCTAAATGAAGATGATCGACGCTCACCGTTCTCTATCTCTTTCCATGTAATGTGTCTCTGTCCTCATTGTTCCCTCTCTCTCTCAACAAAGCTACCACCGTGGCTAGCTCCCAACACCACCGGATCTCTCTTTCACCACCTCTACCATAGGCTACTACCACCATTGCGTTCTCTCTCTGCTTGTATCCCGACTACAAATACAAATAAAGGTGGGGGAAGGGGGAATCTGAAAACGACAACCGTTCCAGTTTCAATTGATGCCATGATTGAATGGAAGGTTCGAGCTAACCTGATTGAATGTCAATGAATGCGACGGGGAAGATGAATGCGATTGAATGCAAGGGCGAACATGAATGAAACGACAAAGGCGTACATCAATTTTGGAGCAGACGTTAACACAACCATGTAATGGAGGCGGTGGTGAGGAGTGAATGTAGGGGTAATGGTTGAGAGAGGTAACGGTGGTAGGGAGAAAGAACAGACGCGTCTTACAAATACGGTGAAATTACCCTTCTGCCCATGCTTTGTGTATTATATAGGTAGTATAGATAATCATTCAATAATTAATTTTAATAAAATAGGTAAATATGTAATATATATTACATATTTGCCCATTTCATTTATGCATACTACAATGTTTGTTTATGGTTATGATGATGATTGTGATTGGAAAGGTTAAGATATGAATGAATTAGACAATATTAAGTTGGTGTTTAGGTTGAGCTGCGAAGTTCTCGCATGAAAACCGATGTGATTTCGCTTGGTAGATGTTCTTGCACGCATTAGGTAGCTTGGTGTGCAAGGAACTCAATTTAGGTAAGGTTCTCACGTACTGTGATGTTTTCGCATGATTATATGTCTTTGTATGCCCAAGTTCTCACATATTTGAAAGTTCTCATGTACGTTATAGTTCTCGCTTGGCCTTAGGAATTTTCGTATGCCTAGATTTTGACTAGGAAGGTCTTGCTTGACTAAGTGTTGTGCAATGTGCTATTTTATACGTTCTAATCTGTTTTCCAAATGATAAAAGTTTTATGATAAAATTTACTTGGTATGTTATATATTATTATAAGTAAAGTACTATGTAATGAAAGTAAAAGATAAATTTAATAAAAAGTAAAACGTAATGAATAAATGAAAGTCTTGCAAACTGAATGAATGGAGATACACAACCATGTTGTTTTTAGCTCAACCGATGTGCGACTTAGCTAGACCATGAGGACGCACATATGGGTCTAATCCTTGTGATTAACCATGAATGAAGGGGGATCTTTGACACCGGACCTCAAGACTGTGTATAGTAACTAACACAGATTCTAGCTTCATGCAAAATGTTAAGAGTCTAGTATATGACATTAATCCGTTACAGCGAAAGATAATGATAAAAAAATGAAAGAAACGATGATGAAAGTAAAAAAAATGGTCATATTAATGTGTATGTATTAATGTGTGCTCACGTACGAAACGACAAGGGTTTTAAAGAATGTAAAGTATTTTATTATAAAAGTAGAGCTCACTCAGTATCACTGACTTTGTATGCATAATAGTTGGCAGGTAACCGTTGATGCTGAGCAAGTGCAGGCATGAAAAAGAATGCTACTGAGATATTTCAAGTCTACCATCCAAAGTTTTGAAATGATGTCTATATGAATTACAATTTTGATGTTTATATGAAATTGAATGATGTTTTAAGGCAAATATTATTTTAATGATTAATTACAATTTTCGCTGCAGTTGTTATGTTTATAAATGTTTCATGCTACAAATAACCAACTGTAAGGACTCCCGAAAACAAGGCCTTACAAGAGAAAATATGTAATTAACTTTTTAGGTTGGGTAAATATGTAATTAATGAGTTCAAGAAGAGAAATATGTAACTGCCCCTAAATTATATTATATATATAATAATTACTAACTTGGTTATGCATTGGTGGTTGTATCATGTGCTTAGTGGGTTGTGTATTTTTTTTTTTAATCTTTAACCCTTTTATTTTAAGTCAATACTTTTACATCTTTTAAAATTTAGTCCCATCATCTTATTAATTCCAACTTTGATCCCCTATACTTTTCATATTTTAAATTTTTTTTCATTTTACGTTCTAAATTTTATGAGCTAACACGCAGCAATGCGCGCGCGTGGTTTAGCATTTACACACATATTTTTTTTCCGTTTAACAGCCCCATCGCAAGGCACTAATATTAGATTGACTTACTTATTGACTTATTTTTTAAATGTTTTATGTTTCGGCTGTGTGGTTTAACATTTTTACATCTATTTTTTGTTTGGTTATTTTTTTATTTTTTATTTTTTTAATACTAACTTTTTTGATGTTGGTTGACACTGACAGTGGTATGTTATTGGTGTTACTTGACATTGTTTTACGCTCCCGCTACAAAGCAAGGGGCTTAATACTAGTATATACTAGTTACTAACTTTAGTATGGATTATAAGTTGTATCATATATTTTAGTGGGTTGTATTCATTTTTTGTCTTTTTCTTTTTAATCTTTATTTTTTTTAATTTTAACCCAATACTTTTATATCTATTACAATTAAGCCCCGATATTTTTTTAATTTCAACGTTCGTCATTTATACTTTAATATTTTGCAATTCTTTCGTTTTATATTTCGGTCTAAATTTGCGATTTAACACACCGTAGCGTGCGTGTGTGGTTCAACCTTTTTACGCTTATTTTCCCCGTTTGACGGACCCGTCGCAATGCGCTAATCTTAGGCCGACTTACTTATTGTTTTATATGTTTTACGTTTCGCCTGCTTGGTTTAATGTTTTTACGTCTACTTTTCTTTCGGTTTGTTTTATAATTTTCAATACGAACTTTTCGGTGTTGGTGGTCACTAGTGGTGGTGTGCCATTGGTGTTACTTGACACGGTTTACGCCTCCCGCTAGAACGAGCGGGGATTAATACTAGTTTCATTTTATTTTCTGAAGTTCTAATTTTTAATACTTAAACCAAACTCAAAAACTAGTGAGTGTTATATCAACATAGATATCTTTAATATTAGGTCTTCGACTTCTCAATCTTACCAAAAAAAATGTATTTAACTAAACTTTCAATTTGTTGGACTAGTCAACAAAAATCATATGGTTCCTTCAATGCATTCTCTTTCTCATTATCACGAGAAAAAATGGCCATAGTTACTCAGTGAACACCATGAAGGCAACATAGCTATGAGTGGTTGACGATTCAATCATACCGTTATGTCTCACTTGATTAGGATCTAATACAATTTGTTGGATAACATTGTAATATATCATGAGCATAGAGATTGAGTTTGTATTTATGATGTATTATAAGCATGAATAAATTATAAGAATATAAGGAATAGAAGAATGATCATCAAATTATCAATGGAAGTAATTACATACCCAAGTCCTCCATTAAAATACAAAAGTGACATGCACACTCTTATATTAAAGAAATAGTGTGGTCATTAGTAACTGAAGTTCAGTTACGACCAAACTCTCACTAAACAATGACCTGATTTCTATTATATTCTTAAGCATCCATAACAAGTTTTTCATGTAACAAATTTATACGTTTTTAGACCCAATAATCACCTACATCTGTGGAAGGAAAATACTAATAATGCAAGATGCTTAGAAATACAAGAAGAAAAAAAACAAATAAAATTTTCCAAATTCTTCCTTTTTTGAGCTTATCAATATCTCCTTATTACTATATAGTTTCTTTCTTTGACCACAGCATATGAAGTACTAGTTGTCATGTATGTCATCCAATCCCTGACTTCGTTTAAGATAGTCCATTAGTAGACCCTTATCATCCAACGAGTGAAGATCAGGAAGAACAAAGCCAATGAATGGGGATGATAGATTTAAGATCTTCGATTCCGCAACAATATACCATGTCAATACCTCATGAGGAAGGTTCAAGCAAGCGGCGAAAGCCTAGAATTCAAGTTGCCGCTATTTAGGAACTATTGAGAATACCCGGGAAGGAAGAAATGAGAATGATTGAAGTGGAAGATAGACAAAAAGAGCAAGAAGAGGATCTAGAAGAAGAATAAGAAGAAAAAAAGGAGAGTTCATCAGTTTTATATTAGTTCCAGACAACACAAGAAAGTTACATTACTAACAAGAATGAAGTTTGGCACGAGAATAACATATATTTAGACCTTGTAATGGGAAGGAGAGAGTCACCTCCTCATCATGGTTACATTGCCAACCACCCAGTTTCTTTGTACGAGTATTTAGATGTAAGACCCCCGTTCCCGGAGACCTCACAGTTGGACAATCACAGCATTTTTCATATAAAATAAATACATTTCATGAAAACATCGCAGCGGATTAAGTTATCAAAAACCATTCATGCATTAATATTTGATGTTGCTAAATAATACATCATTGTATTTCAAAAGTTACAAAAAGAATCATTCAATTGTATTACAAAACAACAATATCATTAAGCACGAATGGATACCAGTCTTTGCCCGCCAAGTAGCCTCACCCGCGTGCCATTCCCAGCAACATGTTACCTGCCAACTGAAAATGCATAAAAGTCAGCGTTGCACAGTGAGTTATAGTTTTAAACTTAAAGTCCCTTGTATATATATATATATAAATATCATTTTTATTAAAATTCTTCCTTCTCATAAAATCCATTACTTCCGTACGTGTTCAGGCATCATACATACAACAAGATAATATTCATTATTATCTTCCATCATTCTTCTCATTCAGTTCATACTTTCATCATTATCTTTCACTTTCTTCCGAACCAATGTGCAATACCCCGAACATTGTGCACGAAGCTGGTACTGGGCCTAGGGCCTATAAATAGACCCCGAATATTGTGCACGAAGCTAACTCCAGTACGTGGGGCTAGCAACAAGGGTCCCGTCAATCTCTAGGATTGACCCTGTGTGCATCCTTCGGGTTAGCTAAACCGCACACAGTTGAGCTGACAACCCAATGGCTGTGAACCTCCTTTCATTTGCTTGCAAGACTTTCATTCATTCGTTATATTCCACTTTTCATTACCATTAATCTTTCGCTTCTTTTATGATAATACTTTACATAAACGAGCATAAACACACCACGTAAAGTCACGTAATAATACGTAATATGAAACATAAATACAGGCCACAAACATACATAACACAAACAAACATAACCACCAAAACATCCCAGGGCTTAGCCTTAAAATTTCTATTTCCTAAAATTTCAAAAAATTTTCAAAGGCATTAGGCGCATGAGCACTATGCAGGAGCATGAGTACTATGTAGACGCACGACACTTGGGCGCATAGGAAAGACTTAGGCGCATGAACACTGCTTGGGTGTATGGACTTCACTTAAGCGCATGAGCAGTGGGCACATGAGGTACTGTTTGGGTGCAGGGGCAACACTTAGGCTTATAGGCAAAATTCCTAGGCGCATGAGAACTATGTTAGGCGCATGGGCACTATATTTAAGGCGCATAACCAGGTACTTAGGCGCATGGACAAAATTCCAGGCTCATGGGCACTATGTTGGGCGCATGGGCAGTGACAAATTCGAACTTACACTATTTTTCAGACCCAATCATCGTTTTAACATGTTCTTAACCCAAATTTAACATACCAAGCACCTAAAACAAGCATATAAACACGAAACACAACAAATCATACACAAACATACATTCACCCGTATAAACAGGGTAATAACATACGGTTAAACATGCTGAAATAAATAAAAAGTTAGTTACATGCATTTTCAACCCCAAAACAAGTATAAAACATAAAAATCAGAGATCTAGAACTCACCTATTGCAGCCTTCAAGCAAAACTCCACCAAACTCGAGGGCACAAAGAGTTCAAACGCCTAAACACACCAAAACACAAAACCGAACACAAAAGAACACATAAGAATCGATCCCGAAGGTGAAAACTCAGCTGAAACGGAACATAACACACAAAAACTCACCTTCAAGCCGAATCTTCTTCTTCTTCTCTCTAGAACCGATGGAAATTCTGCTTTCCTTCTCTCTAGCAGTCGAAACAGGTTGGTGAAGCAGAGTAGTGGGCGGCCATGCCCACTTTAAACATAAAATAATAATGTTTTGTCCTTTGTACACTTTAGCCCCTCCACTTATGCAACTTCTCCTTTTTGTCTTTATTCTTTTCCTTAATAAAATTTTCAGGTGTTACAAGTCCACCCCCCTTATAGAGGTTTCGTCCCTGAAATATGTCACTTTTCGAACAGTCGTGGGTAATGTTGTCTCATCTCCTCCTCAGTCTCCCACGTAGACTCAGATCCCTTCCTGTGCCTCCACTGTACTCGCACCAGTGGAACCACTTTATTTCGTAATCTCTTCACCTTTCGGTCAATGATTGCCACTGGTTGCTCTATATAATTGAGCCGTTCATCCATTTCAATGTCTTCCAGTGGTACAATCATATCTTCATCAGCTAGGCATTTTCTCAGATAAGATACATGGAATGTTGGATGAATTCCACTTAACTCATCTGGTAGCTCCAACCTATAGGCCACCTCTCCTACTCGTGCAATGATTCGAAAGGTCCTATATACCTCTGGCTCAGCTTACCCCTCTTTCTAAAATGAATGATCCCCTTCCAAGGTGAAACCTTCAGCATCACTTTATCACCCACCTAGAATTCAACCAGTTTACGCCTCTTGTCAGCATACGACTTTTGCCTATCTTTTGCCGCCTTCATAAAAGCCTTGATCTTTTCTAGCTTTTCAGTCGTAGCCTTGATCACTTCAATTCCTCCCAAATCCTTCTGTCCAATATGACCCCAACATATGGGGGTCCTACACCTTCTACCATATAGCATCTCATATGGTGGCATGCCAATGCTGGCATGATAACTGTTGTTGTATGAGAATTCAGCTAACGGTAAGTTTTCGTCCCAACTTCCTCCAAAATCAATGACGCTGGCTCGGAGCATATCCTCAAGCTTCTGTATAGTCCTCTCCGAATGACCATCTGTCTAAGGATGGTAAGCCGTACTGATATGCAACCTCGTACCCATTGCATCATGGAATCTCTTCCAAAACTTAGATGTAAACCGAGTGTCACGGTCAGACACAATAGACACTGGTACACCGTGACGGGTCACAATCTCCTTGATGAATAGATCCGCCAATCTTTCAGATGAATATGTCTCACGGATCGGTAGAAAGTGAGCACTCTTCGTCAAACGATCAACTATCACCCATATGGCGTCGTACCCCCTTGTTGTACGTGGTAACTTCATGATGAAGTCCATGGTGATGTGCTCCTATTTCCACTCGGGTATATCCAAAGGTTGGATCTTCTAGTATGGCTTCTGATGCTCCGTCTTCACTTGCAAGCAAGTAAGGCACTTACTCACATACTCCGCTACATCACGCTTCATACCTGGCCACCAGTGATCTTTCTTCATATCATGATACATCTTTGTAGCATCGGGATGAATGGAGTATCGAGTCTTATGAGCTTCATCCATAATTCGCCCCCTTAGGTCTCCGTAACGAGGGATCCACATCCGCCCGAAGCGGGTTCTAACTCCGAGAGTGTTTTCGCCTAACTCCATGACTAGTCCTCTCATCCTTTTAGAGTTTAGGTGATCTTCTTTCAATGCCTCATCTTGGAATCCCTTGACCTGTGTCATCACATTGGAGGTCCTCACCAACTAGTACGCTTTCACCCGGATTGGCTCGGGTCTCTCTTTTTGGCTAAGGGCATCTGCCACTACGTTGGCCTTGCCCGGATGATAGTGGATCTCACAATCATAATCCTTGATCAATTCCAGCCACCTCTTTGCCCCATATTGAGGTCTTTTTGCTCAAAGAAGTATTTCAAGCTTTTATGGTCCGTGAAGATAGTGCACTTCGTCCCGTACAAGTAGTGCCTCCAAATCTTCAACGCAAAGACCATAGCCGCTAGCTCCAAGTCATGAGTAGGGTAATTAGCCTAGTGGATTTTCAACTGTTGGGATGCATAGGCTATTACTCTTCCCCTCTGCATTAGCACGTAACCCAATCCCGAATAAGAAGCATCCGAATAGACCACTAAGTCTTCGCTCCCTTCCGGCAATGTCATGACAGGAGCTTGAGTCAATCTTGTCTTTAACTCCTCAAAAGCATTCTCCTGTTCCAGACCCCATTCAAACTTCACGTCCTTGTGGGTCAACTTGGTCAATGGTGAGGCTATCTTGGAAAAGTCTTGGATGAACCTCCTGTAGTAGCCCGCCAAACCCAAGAAACTGAGGATCTCGGATGGTGTCTTTGGAGACTTCCATTGCTTCACCGCCTCAACCTTTGCCGGGTCTACCATGATCCCTTTGGAATTTACCACATGTCCCAAAAACTGAACTTCACGCAACCAGACAACATATAAGAATCGATCCCGAAGGTGAAAACTCAGCTGAAACGGAACATAACACACAAAAACTCACCTTCAAGCCGAATCTTCTTCTTCTTCTCTCTAGAACCGATGGAAATTCTGCTTTCCTTCTCTCTAGCAGTCGAAACAGGTTGGTAAAGCAGAGTAGTGGGCGGCCATGCCCACTTTAAACATAAAATAATAATGTTTTGTCCTTTGTACACTTTAGCCCCTCCACTTATGCAACTTCTCCTTTTTGTCTTTATTTATTTCCTTAATAAATTTTTTGGGTGTTACATTAGATAGGTCCCTACGCAAGATTGATGACATCAAGAGAAAATACACCTCAGTGGTGGCAAGAAACAAAGAGTTAGGTGAAAGTTGAGACTTTAGGCGACCAAATGAAAAAGATGGAACGCCGGGTAAAAGGATGAGGTAAATGTGAAAAGAAGAGGAAAGAGTAGACATAAGATGTAAGAAAAGAATAAACCTATGTATACTAAAGATGGTTTCTTAGTTTGTTAGCTTGTTTTAGGTTTTAAATGGTTGTTATTTTATGATGTGTGCCTACAGAAGAAAATTGATGGTGTTTGACGGATGAAAGTGATGGTTGTTAGCTTGTAGTATATTTGGCAGTCGGCTGTAGTATTAGCTGCAAGATCAGCTACCAGGAGCAGTTTGATGAAAATTGTTAGGTGAAGTCATCTATGAAATCGTGATAGTTTGTGTTTGTTATGTTAGTTTGATGTACGAATAGTTTTTGAGGTTAATGTAATTGATGCATAAAGAATATGTGATTTAGAATTTTGTAAACTTTAGAAATTAAGCCATTCTTAAACATGGAAATGTAAAATGTCAAAGCAAATTAGTGATGCTGGACCCTCAGCGAATATGAGAGGTAGCGACACATAAAATAATGAAAAGGGTGTAGCGGAACCGGTTATTTCTAAAGAACCACTTCTTCAAAAAGAAGATGTAAGGAAAATGATTGATGAAGAAATTGCCGAAGCAATCCCAAAATTTCTAGATGCCTTAGAGAAAAGAGAAGAATCTAGAAAAAGAAAGGAACACTCCGAAGAAAAGCAAAATGATAATGAATGACAAAGTTTGAATGATCAGTAAAGTCAGGAAATCTGAAGCCCTAGAAATCAGAGAAGAAGAAGATAGAAGAAAGGTTGTAGCAACAAAACCTTTCAAGCTTATAAACCACCTTTGTTTTAGGCAAGGATGGTGTTATGGAAGCAATCGATGGTTAGAAAAGATGAAGTCTATTCTGGCCATCAGCAAGTGTGCTGAAGAAGTTGAAATCCTTTATGTTACAAATTCATTTAAGGATGATGCCCTTGAATGATAGAATGCAGTAGTAAAATGAAGGGAATGGATATTACCTATGCTTTGTCATGAAAGGATATTTTTATCTCAAGATCAGAATTTTGTCCATTAAATGAACAAGAGCAGATCAAGGAGAAGTTCTTAAATCTTCAAATGATAGGGAGGAATAATCAGGGATATAAGACAAAGATTCTAGAATATTCTCGTTTCATGCCATATCTCGTACCCCTGAATCAAAGTTGTAAGCCGATATATTTGGGGATAGGTGAGTGAAATTCAAGATGTTGTGAAAGCTGCAATGCCAAGCACTATTGAATCAGCTATGGAGTTAGGTGGTTTAATGACTGATAGAATGATACACACATGGGAGGAGAAGAAGAAGAAAGAAGTAATTCAAAAAGGAGAACAAGCAATGAAGAAAATTAAGAAGGGTCTTGAAAGAAGAAAATTCAACCTATAATACAAGAGTGTAAAATTTGTAAATAAAGACATCCTAGTATGTGTAGATTCAAGAGACTCACAGTTTGTAGCTTTTGCAAAGCTTCAACTCATAAAATGGACAATTATTTTTGAAAAAGACAAGTAAATTGTTTTAATTGTGAAGAGATTGGACATTTCAAGACTGAATGTCCAAGGTTGAAATAGATTGGTACCGGTGGTGTGAAACCAGAAGTTGGGGAAAAGAATGCATGAGCATTTGTACTAAATACTCTTGAAGTTGTAAAAGTGCCGGACATGGTAGCTGGTATTATTCATGCAAGAATATTATTTGATTTTGGTGCACATCGTAGTTTCATATATGCCTTTAGATAAGTTAAAAAGCGCACTTGAGGTAGAAATTATGAATGAAGAAATAATCAAAGTTCTTGAAATCTTAATGGATTGTCAGATTTCTTTATACACCTGCCTGTACAGTTATTTCCAATGCCATTAGCAGGATTTAATGTTGTGATAGGTATGGATTAGTTAGCATCTAATCAAGCTCATATTCTTTATGATAAGCAAACAATAGAACTTTGCACATCAACGAGTGAGAAGATTATCATCCGAAGTGATAAAACCAATTAGCAGATTGGGATTATATATGTGTTGAAAGCAATAAAGTGTATAAACCAAGGTTGTATATCATACATAGTTTTGGTATCCAATACAGAAAAAGGTAAGAAGATTGAAGAAGTGTCAGTTATAGCAAAATTTGCTGATGTATTTCCTCAAGAGTTACCGGGAATACCACCAGATCGGGAAGTGGAGTTTATAATCAATCTAATACCAAGAGCAACGCCAATTGCTAAAGTCCCATATAGATTAGCTTCAACAAAAATTAAAGAACTAAAGAATCAATTGGATGAGTTGCTGGAAAAGGTTTTATACAACCAAGTTCGATATTATGGGGAGTTCCAATCCTGTTTGTTAAGAAAAGGACTAATCAATGTGAATATGCATTAAAGAACTAAATAAGGTAACAATCAAGAATGGTTACCCACTTTTTAGGATAGATGATCTTTTTGATTAGTTACAAGGAACATGTTTCTTTTCAGATCAACCTTCGGCCAGGATATCATCAACTAAAGATATACAAAGAAGACATCTCAAAGACAACTTTTCAGACTAAATACAGATATTTTGAATTCACAGTGATGCCTTTTGGACTCACAAATGCTCCAGCTGCATTCATGGATATGATTAATAGAGTTTGTAAACCATATTTAGATAAATATGTTATCATATTCATAGACGATATACTTATTTATTCTAAAAACAAGAAGGGTCATGGAGAACTTTTGAAGACAATACTTGAATTACTTAGATAAGAGAAATTGTATACCGAATTCTCAAAATGTGAATTTGGTCAACAGAAGTGCACTTTCTAGGTCATGTTGTCAATGCCAATGGAATTCAAGTAGATCCAGCAAATATTGAGGCTATAGCAAAATAGAAAAATCCTAAGAAGCCAACAGAAATGTCTAGCTTTTTAGGATTAGTTGGTTACTACTGATGTTTTATTCAAAAATTTTCCCGCATTGCAGTTCTCTTAACTTCACTGACACGTAAATCTATAAAGTTTGAGTAGGGACCAAAACATATTGAAACATTTGAAACTTTAAAACGAAAAATGACAAATGCACCAATATTGACCCTACCCGACGGGGTAGAAGACTTTGTAGTTTATTGTGATACTTCACATACTGGCTTAGGTTTTGTGTTAATTCAAAGAAACAAAGTTATTACTTATGCATTTTGTCAACTTAAAGCACATGAGAAAAATTACACGACTCATGACTTGGAGTTAGGTGTCATACTTTTTGCCTTAAAGTTATGGAGGCATTACCTCTATAGAGTAAAATTTAATTGTCTACACTGACCATAAAAGTTTGAAGTATATCTTTGGTCTAAAGGAGTTAAATATAAGACAAAGAAGATGGATGGAAACTCTCAGTGATTATGATCATAAAATACATTATCATACGAGAAAAGCCAATATAGTGGTAAATGTATTGAGTGGAAAGGAAAGTGAAAAGCTTAAGCGAGTTCGTGCATTACAACTCAAACTTCTAATTGTTTTGATAAATCAATCAAAGAATGCTCAAGAAAAGGCATAGATTAATGACAATTTAGAAAAGAAAGTATGAAAAGAATGATTGACCAGTTAGTCAGAGGTGAGAATGGAATCTTTAGAATAAAGAAAAGAATTTGGGAACCAATATATAGACCTGAGAGAGACAATCCTTAAGTTTATAATTTTAATATACAATGCATCTAGGAAGTAATAAAATGTATACAGGACTATAGAATAACTATTGATGGATAGGTATGAAGAAAGATATAGCTATATGTGTTACTAAGTGTCTTACTGGTTCTCAAGTCAAGGTAGAACATCAAAAACCATCTAGTTTATACTAAAGTTACATGTTTGGAAATTAGGAATGATAACTATGGATTTCATTAAAATACTTTCCAAGACAAGCAAAGAAAATGATATAATTCGGGTTATCATTTATAGATTGACTAAGTCAGCCCATCTCTTACCAATAAACGAAACCTTTAATATGGACAGGTTAGCTCAATTATACGTGAATGAAATTGTATCATTGCATGGCGTACCACTTTCTATTGTCTTTGATAGATATAGTTGCTATCACAACTCGAATTCAGGATACCCCAGAAGTGTGATTGATTGGTACATATGTTTCAAGTTATTCATAAATTCAAAGTTTATGTAGTGGACATTGTTTTTCACACTATACATATGAGAATATTCAAAATTTCATATATTCAAAAAGATTTTATAAAAATCCATATATTTATATTAACATCATTTAAATATGATTTTTCATCAAAATCTTCTCTTGAAAAACATATATTACATCTTTTCAAAATATAACCACAAGATATAGTCTATGTCTAGGATTCATTATCCATTCCAGCACCTATTTTTGGCTATTCTAAACATGATTCCCTGAAAAAGTTTATAAAATCGTACGTCAGCATACAAACAAGTGAATACATTCAATAGATATGAAAATAGTTGGGCATGAATATAGATGAACATTTTAGTCATAATATTATGGTAACTACATATTTAGCAGTCTTTTTCACACTCCATATATACTAGTCTCTTTATTGGACAGATAATAACATGACCTTCCAAATCATTATTTTCTGTATTGTATTTAAATGAGCCCAGTATAGGATTTTCATCTATCATTAGGATATAACTTGGGTAAACTATACACACACACACACACACACACACACACACACACACTTCTTGTCTAACTGTTAACTATGGTAGCACCTTTGCGCATTAAAATGTGTTTAACTTATTAATGCCATTTTCTAATATTCATATCATTTATTCATTTTGAAAGTATTAAACATATTCACCTTTTTTATTTGAGCCAAATAACTAGTAAGAACTAAGAAGGTAGTTCCTATGCAAGTAGTTCTTCGTCTTTATGTCGCATGATCTCTCGTTTCGTTTGTTATTCATCGTGCAGCACCTCACGATCATCTAAGCTTGATCTATTATAAGAGGGTAGGCTTTAGAGAGAGAGAGTAGAGAAATTTGTGTGGTTTGAACTCTCACCCAGTTTTTATATAAGGATCCTAGTGGCCGTTGGGGTCCGCAATCCAAACCATCGCAGTCCGTAACGTCTTGGTGTGATGCATGGCTGACACGTGTCAGCAACCCATCAGTCCTGATCTCTTAGCAACGATGCAGCCTACATCCTATTTATGTTGTGGTCCGCATCATGGCCACATGTCAAACTTCGGTCCTTAGTCACTAGCCATGTGTCAATATCCGTCTCCTTGTCATCAGCTATATGTCAATCAACCAGAAATTCTTTCTCCCCATTGAGGCCCGCATCCTTTTAAGGTTACGCTCTACATCCGGTGTTACGGCCCGCAACGCTATTCCATTGCGGTCCGCATCACGTTAATTTTTCCCCAAATTTAATTTTACTTATTTTGAACTTTGAGGTAGTTACATTCTCCCCTTTTTAATAAAAATTTTGTCCTTGAAATTTACTAGAATAGTTGTGTGTATTTCTTTTTCATTTCTGACTCTAATTCCCACGTATATTGAAATTCACACTTGGAGTTCCATTTGACTTTAACTATTATTAACTTCTTCGTCAACTACTTCACTTGATGATCTTCAATCGGAAGAGGTTATTCTACAATCTTTTTCATTTACTTCCACATCTTGTAATGACACAATTAATGATTCATTTACTAGGCATTTTTTATATTTGATACATGATATACTTCATGTACTCCATTCATTTCTTCTAGCAGTTCAAGTTAATAAGCTATTGGTCCTACACTTTTTGTTATTTTAAAACGTCCTATGAATAGCAAACTAATTTTATCTTTCTTTTCAAATCTTATCATGCCTTTCCATGGTAACACTTTCAACAATACTTTATCACTAATATCAAACTCTAACGGTTTATGTCTGCGGCCAACATAGCTCTTCTGGTGACTTTGGGTTGTCTTTAATCATTCTTTTATTTGAAGCACTTTATCAGTCGTTTCTTGAACTATTTCTATTCTAGAAAACTTTTTTCTATCAATTTCGGACCAACAGACTGGTGTACGACATTTTCTATCATATAGGGCTTCAAATGGCGTAACTAGGATACCTGTGTGGTAACTATTATTATAAGAATATTCCTTTAGTGATAGATGACCATCCCATGATCCACCAAAATATATCACACATGCCCTTAAAATATCTTCTAGCGTTTGAATTATTCTTTCATTTTATCCATCAGTTTGAGGATGATAGGTAGTACTAAGATTTAATCGAGTTCCTAATGCTTTTTGAAAATTTTGCGAGAATCAAGATGTAAAATGACTCTCTATTTGATGCAATAGATATTGTCACACCATGTAATGTTACTATCTCATTCATATACAACTGTGCTAACTTATCCATGTTAAAACACTTTTTCATAGGTAGGCTATTAGCAAACTATGCGAGTCTATCAATAATAACCCAAATAGTGTCGTTCCCATGACTGGTTCGTGGAAGCTTTGTGATAAAGTAAATGGTTATCATTTTCCATTTCCAAATAGGTAATTCAAGTTGTTGTAACAAGCTGAAGGTTTATGATGCTTTGCTTTAACTTGAGAACATGTAAGGCATTTTGCTACATATGATGCAATGCTCTTTTCTTGGGGGCTCTATATGTTTTAACTTATGTGCTTCTTCCAAAATCTTTTTTTAAATCACCAGCCATTAGCACCCAAATTCTTTTATTTAGTTTCAACAAATCATCATCTTCTTTGATTAACTTATCAGTCAATTCTTTTATCCCTTCTTCTTTATTAATTTCTTCCAAAGTTAATTTTTGATTTTTCTCAATTGATTCATTAAATGTAATTTTAAGTTATGCAATAAGCACAAATCCTTTTTGGCTTTATGCTCATCTTTCTGCTAAAGCATCAATTACTATGTTTTCTTTTCCTTCACAATAGCATATTTCATAATTAAAGTAATTCAAAATTTCCATTCATCTCCTTTGTCTCATGATAAGTTCTTTATGTGACCTCTCGTGTATTTGTTAAGTAGTCATTATTAATCCCGATATTTCTTATAAGGATTCGTTTTGTTATTAATACAATTCCAAGGTTTCGTTTGTAAATTCTTGATGTAATTTAATGCGTGGATAATTAATATTGTCAATAATAATAATAATAAACATAAAAGAAAATATCAATATTAGTAATAATAATAAAATGATAAATAATACTAAGAAGGTGTTTAATCTTGATAATAAATGAAAACAAACAAGTTTAAAATTTGTAATTAAACTTCTGGCATAAAATAATAATATGTAAACTACAGGGACTAAAACTGTAATTTAGTTTAAACTAGAAATAAAACTTTGGATTAAAAGGTGTAATATTAAAACCTCAGGGACCAAAGGTGTAACTTGTAAAACCCAACCCCAAACACCCCGATTTTCCGGTGGGAGCTCCGGCCGAGCTCCGGCCACCCCCAATCGGTCGATATACCCGAATTTAACTCAATTAAACCACACCATTACAATCGCGCAACCGTTTCGAACTTGAACACGCACCTTAATTTCGTTTAGACGTCGGTTATGAACCCAATCGGTTTGAATAACCGAAGCTTTTAATCATAGAGTCGTTCGAACATTAAAACTCTATAATAATCAAATTAAATGTATCTTAATCGAATGTTTAACTAATCCTAAGCGACTATCGAACTCAATTCCACCTGAAACACACTGGAACCACTCGAAAAATTCCCTCTCTTCATCGCGACTACAACGCTAGTGTTCATCACCATTCTGTCGATATTAACTGAAATTGACAGAGGGCTTTCGTTCATCAAGATCCTTGGAAGCTTCCTGTGCAACGAATTTGGATAATATCAACGTTTGCATCACGAACACTACCCAACCTTGGTTGCGACTGTTCTTCGACTTGTAGCATCGATTTCTCACATCTTTCGGGTAATTAAACACACACACATACTCGGTTTTCTTTGAGGACCAAAGCCCTATGTTTATTACAGGAATTATATTAGAATTCATGTTCAATTAGGTTGAAATCGAATCTAGGGTTTATGTGGAATTGGGGGTTTTCTTTGAATTTGTGTTTTTAAGAATTAAAACCCATCTTCTATCAGGCATAGGCGCCCTAGCCTAATGGTAAACCACTCCCATGCCATCCTTGAGGTCCCGGGTTCGAACCCGGGCACCCTCAAACCTTTTTTTTAAGGCTTTTCAGCCTTTAAATAAATTATGAAATTTTTTTTAATAATTGTAAAAATTATTTTTGTAAACTTTAAATATTTTTAAAGACACCAAATTATTTTCTGTAAAATTTTAAACTTAAATAATTAAATATTCTTTAATAAAACATTTTTAACAAAGGTTATTCTTGGATTATTTCTTATAAAATGGATTTTAAATAATAGTTTAAATTAGTAAATTATTATTGGCCAACACGTTAATTATTGTTTAATCATGTTATTTTAAATAATTATAAAAATCTATTTACATCATATATTTAAACTTTACAAATTATTATAAAGGATTTAATTTCTTTTCCCCATATTAAATTACCTAAATGGGATATTTCTTTTCATTGGATTAAATATATTTAATTTCATTAGCTAACCCTATTTACTTATAAAAACCCCAAATTCCCATTGAAACCCTAGTTCACGTTAATTCGTTAATATTACCTCCAAACTTATTCTTGAAATATATATGTAGGTAACTTGTAAAAGGAATCGTTGGAGCACCGTTTATTTATTGATATCATCTTATATATTTATCAAGTGAGTTTTCCATGTGAGTTTTCCATGCCCCTTTTTACTTTATTTCACACCTTTTGGGGTGAAACATGTTAACTTTATGAACTTACACTTGTAAACATCTTGATACTTGTAAATGCACGAGCGATTCATTTATAAACTTTGTCATAGTTATTTGTAATATTGTGAGCTTTATATGATGAATATTATATGTTGACAATCATTAACTATTGCTAGCCTGGCGACGTCATAGATCTATGGGCCTGACAAGCCTATTTGGTGCTAAAGCCGAGGTTATTGCCGGCTCCTAGTGTCGTATTCTTGAGCACTATGGGAACCAAGTACACTTAGCTAATCGTTAAACTTGTAAATGATATTCTTGGTCAAGGTTTGATTGTAGCTATATGTTATCTATAAACTTGCTTATTTCGTAACCATTGACATGAATTGCTACTTATAAACTTTTATATATATATATATATATATATATATATATATATATATATATATATGTATGCTTAACCCATGGAAACTCACCAACTTTTAAAGTTGACCATTTTATTTTTAACATGTTTCAGGAAATGCACAAGGTTGATGATTATCTTTTGAAGCATGCTTACACCTAGGATTTGGACCTAGGAAAAATAAATAAAATAACTTGAGACTTGAAAGTTGAACTTTGTTTATTTTTGTTTGTTGAGACATTTGGTTGTAATGTTTATTTCAACTTATGAATTTTTATATTTACAATTTATGGTAGTGTTATGTGGCTGTGAACAATCTTAACCCTCACATCTCGACGTTTCCGCCGTTAAGGTTGGGGTGTGACACTTTATGACCAAATATATATTTTAAACTCTTATGATCAGTATAAACTATAAACATAACTTCATAGAGATAGTGCCTCGATAACTACAAAAGCAAAGATTATGGCACCCAACTCTAGATCATAAGTTGCATAATTCTTTTCATGCGCTTTTAATTGACAAGATGAATAAACAATATCTTTTTTCTTTGCATTAACACTAATCCTAAACCGATGTGTGAAGCATCACAGTAAACAACAAACTTATCATTATCATCTGGCAAAGCCAGGATCAGTGCGTTTGTCAATTTTCTTTCAACATCCTCAAAAGCCTTACACTATTTTGGTCTCTATTTGTACTATACAGATTTTCAAGTTAAAGATGTAAAAGGGACAACAATTTGAGATTAATTTTGAATGAATCAACATTACTATCCTGCCGATCCAAAGAAACTTCATATTTCAGATGTAGATTTAGGATTTCCCATTTAGAGATGGATTCAATCTTGGAAGGATCCACTTGAATAACTTTTTCATTAATGACATGCCCAAAAAACTATACCTCTCTAAGCCAAAATTAATATTTCAAGAATTTAGCCTACAATTTCTCATTTCTTAGTAATCCAAGTAGAGTTTTGAGATAATTTTCATACTTATCTTGATTCTTAGAATATATGAGAATATCATCTATGAATACAATCACGAACTTATCCAGATAGGGATTATAGATACGATTTATCATATCCAAAAAAGCTATCGGAGCATTAGTGATTCCAAAAGGCATAAAAATAAACTCATAATGTTTGTATCTGGTTCTAAAAGAAGTTT
>CM046424.1:31918366-32123366 GCA_025506505.1 Flaveria sonorensis | reverse complement strand
TTGTACTTCAGAATCCATGCCGAGTGATCTTTGGTTAGCATCAGCCTTTAAGATAACTCTTACAAACTCCCCCTAGGCTGATGCTACCAAAACTTGAGGATGACTATGAGTCTTGATCTGATCTTCACTTGTTTACAACTATCAACAGAACCAGATCCATTCCTTTCTTCATCAGTTGGTCTGGATTCTTCAAGCTCTCATAGTACCTCCTCATGTACAAGAGTTCATGCTGAGGAAGGTCAAGCATATTCTGCTAGAAGTATATGTTTTGACCTCCTTGATCTCTTATGACATACCATCTGTCTGGGTTTGGAAAGTAAGCCCAGGATAGGATGGGTCTCTCAGCAGCAAGAGGCTCTACAACTAAGGGAGTTGGTTGAGCAGCCTCTTCTGGTTCACTCTCAGGATGTTCTGACTCATCTTGAGATGCAAAGATGGATGCCTTAGACTTCTTCTTCTTCTTTAGATCTCTTCTGATGGCCATGCTCTTCCTCTTTCTGTACTTCAACTGAAAAGGTTGGTCTTGATCACCATGTCTTCCTTCTTTATCTTTCTCAGTTTGGTCCTTCCCCTTCATAGGTTCAGAAGCATTCTATAGGTCAAGAGATAAAGGTGGCTATTGTTAAGAACTACGTCCAGGTTGTATTGTCTATTGGGGTTTAACCTTAACGTCAGCTTCAGGTGCAGCTTGACTTGGTGGAGAATGCAAGTCTAGAAGCTCACCCCTCTTGATCTACTGCTTGATCACCCTAATGTGCTCATCCATTATGGATAGAGACATGGGACCAAGCCTCCTTTCAGAGAACCCATACAGCTTCAAGCAGCTCACCATCTTTTGTCTATCCTTAGACTTATTCTGATTGCCTTTGATGGTGGCTCTTGACTTTGTAGCTTCCTCCCTCATCTTTCTCTTAGCAACTTTCTTTTCTTTCAGAACTTCTGGTTCCAGCTGCTTGTGATATTCGAACTCTATATACTCATAAGAACTTCTTTTAGCAACTTTCTTTTCTTTCAGAACTTTCTTTTCTCTTAGCAAAGTTGTTGCCTAATAGAGACCTGTGACACTCAAGTAGGTAATCATGTTTTGTCTGTCTTGTTCTCTACCTACTTTAGTTTCTTCCTAAATAGCCACAGACTCCACTTCAAGCCTTTCTTGAACTTGAGAGAGGACAAGGGCTTTATACAGTTCTCTTATTTTTCTTTTTTCTTTGATCTTGAGGAGCAATTCAGCAGCCTTAGCCTCCTTCATCTTTTTAGATACCTTAGTATCTGCCAGTTCACGTAATTCTTCTAAGGGAAGAGAGATCAGTTCATCTATATTACAATTCCTAGATACCAGATAGTTCAATCTGGTTGCCCTTAACTCATCTTCTTGAGTGTTTGGCCTAGGGGCAGCCTTGATTGCAGCTTGATTGAAGCCGGGGGTCTTTCTCATCCTCTCTTCCCTTGACATCCTCTTCTGTGTTGGGTGTCGAATCCAACAAATAAATAATGAAAATGTGAACCTACCATGCACACACTAAGAATAGTATGAGCTGAAGTAGGGTTTGTGTCCTTAGAGATACGTGTCAATTATTTTAATACAAAAAATGTTTTAGCATAGCTACTATAGTTGGTTATGGGTTAAGGAAGATAGGGGTTTTAATTAAAAACTAAAAGTAGAAGTAAATTGCAAAAAGTAGTAAAAATTTCAGCAAGCTGACACAGCCTTATCAAAACTGTAAAGTAAATTCCACGTGACCGTGTTAAAGTTCTGCAAGAAAACGAATTTTGACATTTTTTTTGTATATTTTTAACTGCAAAAAGGAATTACTAAAAACGTTAATTAAATTGTGAAGAAAATTTAATATGAAAAGTAATTCCAACACTAAGGTAATTTCTTGATTTGATTCGGCATACAATCATTAACGATTATGGTACAATGACTATTTTTAATTAATTAATTGTCGATACTAGACATCACACCATTCAGATATCCACTCTATCTAGTGTCTAATCAATCGTAGTTCGTTGATTAGAGCTAGCCCGCTACTCTAAGCTCTCATCGTTCGGATGTTAGCATGCGGGTTGCAATGATAGAAGTATCAATTATAATTAAACACACATGCCGTTCGGTATTTTTAACTAGATTGTGTGATTCTATAACGATAGTGAATTCATAGACAAACTTAAACCGTTAATTGTTTCTTATATCAAAAATCAAAACTTGATTCGGGTTTTAAATCTTGAAGAACCTTATTAGAAAACTGAATAAAATGGCCAATTTTATTAACAATTTAATATATATCGGATTAAATCCGGGTTTAAGATCAAGAATCAAACAAACAAACCATTAAAACAAAAACATCTCATAAACGTTTCATATAAATTCAAATAAAATCAAAGAAATTAAACCTTAATGTTATAACTAAAATAGCCCTAGCCGGACATGACGACTAGGTTAGTCAAATAAAAAGAAAACTTACAAATCAAAATCACAATAATTAAAGTATCTTCCAACAAAACTGGAAAATCACAAAGATTCATTTTTGTCTTCTGCAGTAATAGTCGACCAAAGTACCTCCCCAAGAGTCCACTTTTTTTTTCTTTCCAAAATCCCTCTGGTCGATTCTTTTCTTTTTTTCCAGATGTCTTTTCTTTTTATTTTCCATCCCCTATTTATGCTCCTTTCATCCAATTAATTCCTTCTTTTTTGTAGGGTTTAACTTTGAGTTATTCTCTAAGACTTTAATGATAAGCATTAAAAATCCCAAACTTAATAATATTTTCTTTTAAGCTTTTTTTTTCTTCTCTCCCAATTGCATGAACCTACAAAACCAACCAAAACACACCAAAGTAGATTCTATCCCACAAAAAATACTATTATATAAATAAACAAAAAATGCATGCAAGAAATGCAAAATAAATGCCAGAATAGACTCTAGATTTATAATAACTATCGTCTAAAAATAAAACTAACAAATCTCCCCAAGCTTAAACCTTTCCTTGTTCTCAAGAAAGTCAAGAGTAGAATTAAATCAGGAAATGAAAACAAGTAGTTACAAAACAAATAGTAGCATGATTAGGATATTGGCAACACCCATCCTAGCCCCGTGTAAGAAGTATGAGCATGAAATCATCTGATTATGCTAATTTTCAGTTGTCGTGCACAAATGACACTTTCAAGATTTTTATTAACAACTGTACCCAATTTGCAAGTTATTATCGTCTAACCCTTAAGTTCCAGATTTATTAATTCATTTCAATTAATTGATGTTAGATTGCTTATTTACGTATGCCAACACCTTTCTTCACAAGGTGGAAACCTTTCTAACCTCAAGGGCTATAGAGAGCAAGTGGTCAATTTTTCACCACGCGAGATCATCAATAATTTTCCATTATTGTGGCTTATTTATCATATAACTAATTTTTTTATGCTTTTTCTTTCCCTTATTTTTTTCTTTTCTCTTTTCTCTCTAACTTATTTTTAATAAGATGTACTCGGCTCTCAACCTATTTTTGCTAGGTCTCGGTCTCCTTATGTGATCAGATCAACATTAGGCACATATGCACATTTGGCGTTTTATCATTGTAAACCCAAGAACAAAGGGCACTAGCATAATGAGGTACACTTGTCTTTTTATTACTATCAATCTTTTTGGCACTCCACCTATGATTAACATAATAAAGGGTAATATTATTTTTTATGTTGTTCTCAATATCTTTCCTGGGACTACGAAGATGTGACCCCTTTTTTTATGGAACTAATGTAATACAAAACTCATATTACCATGACTATGATACTGATGCCAACCTAAATGCAATATGTAATTGAAGGATTAGTAAGATAGAAAAAGAAATTAAAATTACCTCTCCACAAGCTTAGAATTAAGTGTCGTCTTTGAGGCTTGGAGCCAGGTGTGGGATGAGATTTACTGAGGTGGTGGATGTGGTGGACGAACAGGGTTTCCAACATAGATGATGTGTAATGCATCAATGGTTCGACCCATCTCTTGCTGATGATCATACATGAGATGAAGCATGGCCCGTTGATCAGTGAGCTCCCCTCGGACATGGCGAATGTCTTCGCGAACTTCGGTTAGCATGGTATCAAATGAAGTGAAACTGGCCATATACTCGTCATGATGGTCTATAGGTGGGGGTTTATTGACGTGGTTCCCGTGGCATGGTTATCTTCTTCATCCGTATCATTGGCTTGGTCTCTTTGACCTTATTGATAATTCCCTTGGAGTAGTCATTGTGTTGCTTTCACCAGTATAGCTAAGGATAACAAGTGATGAGTTTCTTTGGAGATAATGAGATATCTTTGCTTCTGAGTTCCTTTCAACCAAATCCAAGTGTGAAATGAATATTGAACAATTTCATTTTCTCCATTGGAACAATGTCGAAATATCGCGGACCTTTTATTTTTTCCAAAGCATTTGGTAAACGCAAATTGACTAGGTTATGACGCCCGAGAATGGTGATGATAGAATCCCAATAAATCTACCCAGCTGTAGATTGTGCAACTTGTATTAACTTATCGCAGAGGTAAAGGGCAAAGTTTGGCTTTTGTGACTGTGGGTTGATCATACACCATAATAGATAGAGCTCATGTTGGGTAACGGCTCTGGTGTCCTTCGGAGCATCTATTATGTTGGAGAGAAGCCGTTATGCAACCCAAAGTATGGGAAGCATGATATGGGATGCCTTAGAATTGGTTGCAATATACATCCATTTATTCGTAATGAATGCCCAAGTTCTCTAGCATTGAAATCAGGATGAGTGGTCGCGTTTAGTGAGAAGGTATCCTGAGTAGGAGCATTGATCATACTACACATTTGATCTAAAGTAAACCTGCACGAGTTTTTGAACAATCGAAAGTGAAGCACATCTTCTTTTAATTCAACTGAACTTAAGAATTCGGTGGTCATTCTTTTGTAACCCATATCATCCCATTCAAATAGTCCTTCCCATCCGATGCTAGTGAATAATTTTTTTACACCACTAAAAATGCCAATTTCTTTCATGGCATCGTCATCCGCAAATTTGTTGTTAATCATAACCCGTTTGTGTAGAGAATTGAACCTTTTCCATTGGTCCTCATTGATGAATACCACATTATCATCTTCAGGTGCCACTTTTGTAGGTCCCGGGTTTCGTTGCGACGTTCCAGCTTTGTTGTGACTTGATGATGCTTCCTGTCATGCACGTAAGGCGTTTTGTACTCGTCTAGACACCGAGGCTGATAATGGGACCTATATTTTCTTTCGAACCACTTTTTCTGTTGGTTGTCACTCCTGCATTAGTAACCAAACGATCAAGTGAATATCCAATTTTAGTTGAGTTATCTCCATATATAATAATGACTTCAATGAATTCAAGGAGATTCACTAATAAGAACATATATATTGAATTCACAGTAGAAACCATTCCTAATAAAACATTGACTTTCAGCCTACTACCATCTATGGAGTTCAATCCTACCCTAAGTGAAGCGAAAACATACTTGCAAGCCCTTTAAATGTATATGACAATTGATGGGTCTAGGATTCAATTGGCTTAGTCACAGGAGTTGACCAAGCTTAAACTGGTAAAAAAACTCAATTTTTTCTTTTTCTTTTTTTTTTTGATCAACTTACGTGGTGACGGAGAATGGTGCATGATGGGGTCTGGGTTGCGCGACGGTGGTCTTTGAACCATATGGGGATGCGATGGAGGTGGTGGTCATGATAGGGATAGGGTGGTCGCGATGTGGATAGCGGCTGCTAGGGTTTTGGGAAGGTGAACGGTGGTTTTAATGCAGGGGTGAGGGGTGTGGTTAATGGATAGGTGATTGTGGTGGTGTGATGGTTGTTTGTAAGGGTTGTGGTGATTTGATTTCAGATTCAGATTCACTTGACAAGGGTATGTCTTGCCAAATGTCGGTGACTGGAGGTGAAGTAATAGGTGTTGAGGAATTGCTAACTTCTTTTGGAGTTTTGCTTGTTTCCTTAACCTCTTTGCGGTTTTCTCTATCTCTGAGTCAATCTCGCGTGGTGTACCTGTATGAAAAGATCCGGGCATAAAACGATTAGAATCGTCGTATGCCTGGAAATGGCGCCAATTTGTTGGGTGTCGAATCCAGCAAATAAATTATAAAAATGTGAACTTACCGTTCACACACTAAGTATAGTATGAGTGGAAGTAGGGTTCGTATCCTCAGGGATACGTGTCAATTATTTTAATACCAAAAACATTTTACATAGTTACTATAGTTGGTTATGGGTTAAGGAAGGTGGGGGTTTTAATTGAAAACTAAAACTACAAGTAAATTGCAAAAAGTAGTAAAAATTCCAGCAAGCTGACACGACCGTGTCAAAACTGTAAAAGATATCCCACGCGGCCGTGTTAAGGTTTTGCCAGAAAAATGAATTTTGTTATTTTTTTGTATATTTTTAATTGCAAAAAGGAATTACTAAAAACGTTAATTAAATTGTGAAGAAAATTCAAATACGAAAACTAATTCCAACACTAAGGTAATTTCTTGATTCGATTCGGTTTACGATCATTAACGATTACAGTGCAATGACTATTTTTAATTAATAAATTATATAGATACTAGACATCATGCCATTCGGATATTTACTCAATCTAGTGTCTAATCAATCGCAGTTCATTGATTAGAGCCAACCCGCTACTCTAGGCTCATGCCGTTCGAATCTTAGCGTGCGGGTTGCAATGATAGAAGTATCAATTATAATTAAACACACGCGCCGTTTGGTATGTTTAAATAGATTGTGTGATTCTATAACGAGAGTGAATTCATAGACAAACTCAAACCGTTAATTGTTCCTTATATCAAAAAATCAAAACTTAATTAGAGTTTTAAATCTTGAAGAACCTTATTAGAAAATTAATAAATTGACTAATTTTATTAACAATCTAATACATACCGGATTAGATCCAGGTTTAAGATCAAGAATCAAACAAACAAACCATTAAAACAAAAACATCTTATAGATGTTTCATATAAGTTCAAATAAAATCAAAGAAATTAAACCTTAATGTTATAACTAAAATAGCCCTAGCCGGACATGACGACTAGGTTAGTCAAATAAAAAGAAAACTTACAAATCAAAATCACAATAATTAAAGTATATTCCAACAAAACTGGAAAATCACAAAGATTCATTTTTGTCTTCTGCAGTAATAGTCGACCAAAGTACCTCCCCAAGAGTCCACTCTTTTTTTCTTTCCAAAATCCCTCTGGTCGATTCTTTTCTTTTTTTCCAGATGTCTTTTCTTTTTATTTTCCATCCCCTATTTATGCTCATTTCATCCAATTAATTCCTTCTTTTTTGTAGGGTTTAACTTTGAGTTATTCTCTAAGGCTTTAATGATAAGCATTAAAAATCCCAAACTTAATAATATTTTCTTTTAAGCTTTTTTTTCTTCTCTCCCAATTGCATGAACCTACAAAACCAACCAAAACACACCAAAGTAGATTCTATCCCACAAAAAATACTATTATATAAAATAAACAAAAAATGCATGCAAAAAATGCAAAATAAATGCCAAAATAGACTCTAGATTATAATAACTATCATCTAAAAATAAAACTAACAAATCTCCCCAAGCTTAAACCTTTCCTTGTCCTCAAGAAAGTCAAGAGTAGAAATAAACCGGGAAGTGAAAACAAGTAGTTATAAAACAAATAGTAGCATGATTAGGATATTGGCAACGCCCATCCTAGCCCCATGTAAGAACTATGAGCATGAAATCATCTGATTATGCTAATTTCCAGTTGTCGTGCACAAATGACACTTTCAAGATTTTTATTAACAACTGTACCCAATTTGCAAGTTATGATCCTCTAACCCTTAAGTTCCAGATTTATTGTTTCATATCAATTAATTGATGTTAGATTACTTATTTACGTATGCCAACACCTTTCTTCATACTGTGGAAACCTTCCTAACCTCAAGGGCTATAGAGAGCAAGTGGCTAATTTTTCACCACGCGAGATCACAAATAATTTACCATTATTACGGCTTATTTATCATATAACTAACTTTTTATTCTTTTTCTTTCCCTTATTTTTTTCTTTTCTCTTTTCTCTCTATCTTATTTTTTATAAGATGTACTCGTCTCTCAACCTATTTGTGCTAGGTCTCGGTCTCCTTATGTGATCAGATCAGCATTAGGCACATATGAACATTTGGCGTTTTATCATTGTAAACCCAAGAACAAAGGGCACTAGCATAACGGGGTACACTTTTCTTTTTATTACTATCAATCTTTTTGGCACTCCACCTATGATTAACATAATAAAGGGTAATATTATTTTTTATGTTGTTCTCAATATCTTTCCTTGGACTATGAAGGTGTGACCCCTTTTTTTATGGAACTAATGTAATACAAAACTCATATTACCATGACTATGATACTGATGCCAACCTAAATGCAATATGTAATTGAAGGATGAGTAAGATAGAAAAAAGAAATTAAAATTACCTCTCCACAAGCTTAGAATTAAGTGTCATCCTCGAGGCTTGGTGCCAGGTGCGGGACGAGATTTACTGAGGTGGTGGATGTGGTGGACGAACAGGGTTTCCAATATGGATGATGTGTAATTCATCAATGGTTCGACCCATCTCTTGCTGATGATCATACATGAGATGAAGCATGGCCCGTTGATCAGTGAGCTCCCCTCGGACATGGCGAATGTCTTCACGAACTTCGGTTAGCATGGTATCAAATGAGGTGAAACGAGCCATATACTCGTCATGATGGTCTATCGATGGGGGGCTACTGACGCGGTTCCCGTGGCATGGTTATCTTCTTCATCCGTATCATTGGCTTGGTCTTTTTGACCTTGTTGATAACTCACTTGGAGTAGCCATTATGTTGCTTTCACCAGTATAGCTAAGGATAACAAGTGATCAGTTTCTTTTCAATGCTGGGATATGCTCTTGAGGAATTACCACCCCAGGCTTGAGAACAATGCACTCATGCTCAGTAAAGAGCATGTTATGTCTCTGATCATAAAATTGAGATACACTCAGTAGATTGTACCCAAGCTCTTTGACAAAATTTACCTTTTCAATGCTTAGCTTACCATTTATGACCATGCCCCTTCCTGTAATGTAACCTCCAGCATCTCCTCCAAAAGCAACTAGTCCTCCATTAATTTTCTCAAAATTTTGAAGCGGAGAACCATTGCCAGTCATGTGCCTGGAACAACCACTATCAGTGATCCATACATTTCTCGTGGTCTTTAGCTGTTCCTGCATAAAAAGAAGTGGTAAGTTACATTTGGAAACCCAAGCCTCATTGGCCTTGGGCTTTTAAAAGTGATCTGAAGACAATATAACAAAACAGTAACTAATCCTATGTTCAAGCTTTGAGGATCATTAGCTATTGTTGATGAAGAACTTTTAGTCACCAGGTCTTTCTTCATCTTTCACACCATTTTTGAAAGATTGGACTTCACCTTCAACACCTCAGAAGTTTTAACAACTTCTGAAGTTTTGGAGACTGGACCTTCAGAAGATCTTGCTTTCACTGCAGCAGGCTTCGGTACTTCGGAAGCATTCCTTTCTTTCGAGACCAAATTTTCTTCCAAAGGCAAGTTTTCACTTGTCTTCTTTTTCACCTTGAAGCTTCCGAAGGAAAAAGATTTTCCTTCTGAAGCTACTTTTTCTTTCTTCTTCTTAGAAGTTTTCTTTTTGATTATGTGAATAGTACTTTAAGGATTGTAGATGCAATCCTTAGCAAGATGAGAAGTACTACAACACAGGATGCAGTCCATTTGCTTCCTTCTGAGAGTCTTCTTTTGAGAGAAAGACTGAACTTGATCACTTTCCACTTCCATCTTCATCTTCACAGATGATGCAACAAGCTTCTTAAGGAGAGGCCTGCTCTTGGAACTGGATGGTTTAGGCTGTGTAGCAGTGGTACATAGCTGATCATCCTTCTTCTCTTTACTGGAATGATTTGGACATGAACTAGAACTCCTGGTACTAGAGTTTATAGTTGAGTCTTTAGCCTTCACCACTTCAAACCCTGCAGAGCTAAACACTTGTTTCTGCTTAGAGTTAAAAGTGGCCTTGATCTCTTGAGCCTTCTTTGACTTTATCTTTGCTATTCTGATCAAGTTTTTCCTCTTGGGCTTGGTCATCCCAGCTTCTTTTCTCTCCTTAGGAGAATAGTGACCCTTCTTAGGATGATCTTCTTCACTCTTCTCAGAATCATCCTTCACTATCTTGTTTTCACCCTCTTCACCAATGGGGTCTATGAGGGGAAGCTCATCTTTACAAGTCTCACACCTTGGAGATCTTATAGATAATAAAGTATGTGGAGGAGCTATCTCAGTAGATCCCAGGCCCTGCTTATTTTGATAACAAACTTTTGCATGCAGGGATGAGGATATCATGCCCTTGAAGGTCTCTTCCTCAAGAACAAGTTTTTTTACCCTGGCTTTGCTGATCACAAGCTCAGCCTGGCATTCAGTTAACTTAGTGATGAGATCTTTTATCTGAGTCCTGTAGTTGGTATGTTCATGCTTTAGAGTTGAAATGATTTTCTCTAAATCTTCTATTTTTAGTTTGTAATCATTTTCAGCTCTTTTGAAATCAGTTTTTAAGATGTCTAAGGACTCAAGATTAGATCTCATCTCTAAGTTATAGGACCTATATTTATTGACTTTAGCAATATATTTAGGTGTACAGAGATGTTCCAATACCTTGGCTTCTTCATGATCTGCCATCAGTGCTTGGTTTGGAGATGCATCCTCCACCTGAGAGCTCCAGTCAGAGCCTTCTTCTTCAATAGCAACTCCAGCTTGCCGCTTGGGCTTCTCATTCTTGTGAGCTCCATCAGTGTAGTTTGGTCTGGTTTGTGCTTGGCCACCATTTTTCTTTGGTGCCTTGCACTCTCTAGCAAAGTGTCCCATTTGGTTACAGTTGTAACACTTCACCTTGCTTTTATCCAGCCCAAACTTTCCACTAGATATATTGCTAGGAAATTCCTCCCTGTCCTCTTGTAGAACTTCTTGGCTCTGTGAGTGAGAAGAGCCATCTCCTGGACTATTTACATGTACTCCAGATCATCTGGACCCTAAACCCTAATCCCCATATAGAAATGCATATTTCACATCAAGTTGATAAACTGTGAAGTTCTTGTATTGCCTGTGCTTTTATCAGAAAACACAAAGGCTTGTGAAGAGCTTGTCTCTTGGAATGTGCATCCATGGATGTAGCTCTCTCTTAGTGTCTCTGGGAAGGTGATGAAAGGACCCTTTTATGAGTTGTCAGGGTAGCAGATGAGATGATGCTGTGGTTCTCTGCAATCCCTTTCAACCATATGAAGGGCTGAACTCTGCTGGTTGTTGGAGTTACCAGATGAATTTTGCATGCTCATCTCTATCTGGTAGCCACTGAGGATACCATACAACTCAGTAAGAGTAAGGGTCTTGAGGTTTTTAGTCCTCTTAATAACCACACAATAGTGTGTCCATTGTCTGGGAAGAGAGGACATGAACTTTCGCACAATGTCCCTGTTCTCAAGAGTTACTCCAACATCCACTAGAGTATCCACAATCTCAATATACCTGAAGTACTGTTGAGTCATGGTTTCACCTGTCTTGAAGGTAAAATTCTCAAACTACTGCTTCAAGAGGTCATTCTTATTCTTTTTTGCTTCATTTGACCCCTCATACATCAGCTTCAGTGCATCCTATAGTTGCTTGGCAGTCTTTCACTTCTTGAAGCCTCTGTAGATAGACTTTGGAAGAGCAGTTTGGAGGGCAGGCATGGCCTTCTGATCTATGTCTATCTTCTTCCAATCTTCATCAGAATAATCAGCCACTTCCTGTGGTATCATACCACCACCACCAGTAGCTAAAGGGATGGATGGTACATGAGGTCCATAGACAACAGATCCCCACATCTTGGAGTCTTGAGACTTGATGAAGCCTTCCATTCTTTGGCACCAAGTGTCAAAGTCTTCAGGAGTGATCAGTGGAGACTTTGTCATAGTACCAGTTTCCATATCAGCCTTTGTGATAGCTGCCATTTGAGATTTTAAGTATTTTATGAAATGGAAAGGATTAAAGATGGTGAGATTTTACAATCAAGAGCCTAAAAAGCTCTGATACCAATTGCAGGACCGTGTGAAGGGTGGTCAGTACAATCAGTCTTACAATGAGGAGAGTTTTAGAACACTTAACAGATTAAATGGGGAACCGGGTTTGTGTGAGATGATACTAAGAACACAAGTAATTAATGAGACAGAACTAAGAACAAGAACAGAGAAGTATGGTTTTAAAGGATGTTGTATATTTCTCTCAAGTTCTATTACAAGTGTTACAAAGCATAAAAGAAATACAAGGATCTGAGATACTTTATACTACATCCTACAACCATCAATACTTAGAAAGACAGTTAGAAACACTAATCTAGACAACAAGATCAATGTAGAGTCAAAAGGCAGATTGCCTTTTGACTAGTGACTATGACATGCCATAGCTCACATTCTTTTCTAATATAAAAAGATTAACAGGTACAAAGTAGGAAGTTTACAGACAAAGACCATAATCTACAGTTTACAAAAGCATGGACTTTTCACCAACTTGTATAAGTTGGTGAGTCTTCAGAGTTGCAGCGGATGGTGTGTCAGCTTTATGAAAAAGTAGATCAGAGAAAGCATGTCTTCTCTATCTTTGGAAGAAATCAGTCTTCATACCAAATTGGATTTGGAAGACTTTATCTCTGAAGCTTCGGAAGACTTCATCTTTGGCTTCGAAAGATTTGGACTTTGGCTTTGGAAGATTTTACACTTAGAATATTTTTGGAGAGTGTAAAACTTCTAAAGCAACTTTTACCTTGTACATTAGTGCATGCATGCAGGAAGATCCTTGGTTGTTTTGGATTCTTTGGTTGCATCAGCCTTGTAATCTTCTAATATAACCTTACAGATAGCAATGTTGTTGTCTATATGGATAGGAGTCTTCTTGAAGTTGAATCCATAATCTAGCATTTGATTTTGAATCCAAAGCACTTGATCATAGAAGTTTGCAGTAACAATGTATTCAACTTCAACAGTTGATGCAGATACACAAGATTGCTTCTTGCATTGCCAGGAGACTATCCTTCCACCAAGAAATTGACATCCCCCTGATGTAGACTTTATAGTCATGTTGCAACCACCATAGCACTATCTGTATATGCATACAGATTGAAGTCAGAATTCTTTAGATACCAAAGTCCCAGTTTGGGAGCTCCTTTAAGGTATCTAAGAATCATTTTGATAGCTACTAGGTGTGACATCTTAGGGTTGGCTTGATATCTTGAACATATACATATGGCTAACATGATATCAGGCCTACTGGCTATTAGGTATATAAGAGACCCAATTATAGCCCTGTAAAGATGTTCATCAACATACTCCCCCTCAAGATCAGGTTCTTGGGAGTGGTTTCTGGCTATGGGAGTCTTAGCAAACTTCCAATCAATTAGTTGAAATCTGGTTAGTATGTCTTGTATATTCTTTGACTGGTTTATGAAGATGCCATTGTCAACTTGCTTCACTTGAATTCCAAAAAAAAATTTGAGTTCCCCCATGACACTCATTTCAAATCTATTCTTCATCACCTTCTCAAACTCTTTGTAGAGTCTTTCATTAGTTGACCCAAAGATGATGTCATTAACATAAACTTGAACCAGCATCAAGTCATTCCCTGTTATTTTGAGGAAGAGTGTGCTATCAAAATAGTATCTCTTTTGTAACCATGTTGAACTAGGTACTGTGATAGTGTCTCATACCACTTCCTTAAAGCTTGATCTAGCCCATAAAGAGCTTTGTTAAGCTTGCAGACATAATTAGGATGACCTGGGTCTGCAAAGCCAGGTGGTTGCTTGACATACACTTCTTCATCTATCATCTCATATAAAAATGCACACTTGAAATCAAGTTAGTAGACCTTTAAATCCTTGGATGCACCAAAAGCAAAGAATATCCTTATAGCTTCAAGTCTTGGTACAGGAGCAAAGACATCTGTGTAGTCAATCCCTTCTTCTTGAGTGTACCCTTAGACTACTAGTCTTGCCTTGTTCTTGATGACAAGCCCTTTATCATCTTTCTTGTTTTTAAAAACCCACTTGGTACCTATTGGCATCTTCCTAGAAGGAAGAGGGCATAGGTTCCAAACACCTTGTCTTTTGAACTGAAGCAGTTTTTCCTGCATTTCTTTAATCCAGCTTCTATATTTCAAAGCCTCATCAACTTTCTTTGGCTCAATCTGAAATAAGAAACAAGAGTGCAGACAAAGATTTTTATCATGGGTTTGTCCTCTTGTTCTCACCCCAGTCTCAACATCTCCAATAATGTTTATGGTAGGATGGGACTTGTGGATTCTCAGTTGAGGAATCATAGCAAGTTGATTTGATAGATCTAAATTAGTGAAATTTAGATCTGGTGATTGAGTATCACCTACCACATCAACACACCCATCAAGTGTAACTTGATCCAAAAAGTGTGTGACATCATTGATGTTGTCTTCAATGGAGTGGTTGTCAACATCATGAAATTCTTGATCACTTTCACTATCTCCATCTCGTACTACATTGGATATCCCTTCATTTGAGTTTTGTGCCTCATTGCTAGAATTTGTTGGCACCTTAGATGTATCAGCTGAAGAATTTGTCATGGTTGTGCTAATAGGATTTCCATTTGCAGGGTTTGTTACCACTGGAGCTGAAGGAATTCTATCAGTTGGTCTTCTCAGCTTAAATCTTGGATCAGGATCTCAAGCAGATGTATTACCTTTTGTTCCTGAAACATCTTCATAAGATTTATTAAAATAGTTAGTAACTAAATCAAGATCAAATAGCCAATCAGGACCTGAACCTTTCACACGGGGAGTGTGTTCATTGAAAGTCACATTGACTGACTCCTCAACTACTCTAGTTCTAAGATTGTATATTCTATAAGCCTTAGCTTAGGAAGAGTATCCAATGAAATGTCCATCATCTGCTTTCTTAGCAAAGTTGGCTATATGATCTTTGGTATTTAAGATGGTGCATGGACATCCAAATGACCTGAGGAAACCAATGGAAGGTCTTCTTTTGTGCCATAGTTCATAAGAAGTCTTACCATGAGTTTTGACTACTAAAACTCTGTTCTGCACATAGCAGGCAGTGTTGACTGCCTCTGTCTATAAGGTGATGGGCAGTTTAGAGTCAAAGAGCATGGTTCTTGCGGCCTCAATAAGTGTCCTATTTCTCCTTTCAGCAACACCATTTTATTGAGGAGTTCTAGGACCACTATATTATCTTGAACACCATTTGGTTATTGAATTTAGTTCCTTGATCACATGTTATGATCTTAACCTTTTGATCTTATTGATTCTTAATTTTTAGAATGAAAGATCTCAAGATTTCAAGCGTTTCATCCTTACTTATAAGAAAGACGACTCAAGTATATCTTGTGAAGTTATCTGTGATCACAAGACAATATGAATTTCTTCCTAAACTCATTACACTGGTAGGGCCAAAGAGATCCATATGTAATAAGTGTATGGGAGTGGTGATGGAGTTCATTTCGTTCGGCTTGCGAGACACTTTGTGTTGCTTTCCTTTCAGACATGCAACACAATGGTTAGCACTTGTAAACTCTTTCTTTGGCATTCCAGTTACCAAATCATTTTTATTAATTTATTCATGTTCTTAAAGTTTACATGGCATATTCTTTATGCCAAAGGTAATACTCATCACTATTGGCTTTAGATAGAAAGCAAGATACTTCTCCTGATAGGGAGGTTTCCTGCAAATCCATCTTGTACATATTCCCTTTCCTGGGGGTTCTGAGCAAGATATGCGCTTAAAGAATGATCGCCCTGGGCATGAGAACAATGCACTCATACTCAATAAAGAGCATGTTATGTCTCTGGTCACAAAATTGAGATACACTCAAAAGATTGTACTCAAGCTCTTTGATAAAGTTTACCTTCTCAATGCTAAGCATACCATTTATGACTTTGCCCCGTCCAGTGATGTAACCACCTGATTCACCTCTAAAAACAACTAGCCCTCTATCAGTTTTTCAAAGTCTTGAAGCAAAGAGCCATTGCCAATCATGTGCCTGGAATAACCACTATCAATGATCTATATATTTATTTTGGTCTTTAGTTGTTCCTTGGCTTCATCATGATCTGCCATCAGTGCTTGGTTTGGAGAGAAATCCTATACCTGAAAGCTCCAGTCAAAGTCTCATTCTTCAACAGCAACTGCAGCTTGCTGCTTTGGTTGGCTGGGCTTCTCAGTTCTTAGGGCAGCATCAGTGTAGTTTGGACTAGACTATATTTGGCCACCATTTATTCTTGGTTCCTTACACTCCCTAGAAAAGTGGCCCATTTGGTTACAGTTATAACACTTTATGTTGCTTATATTCAGCCCAAACTTTCCACTGGCTACATTGCTTGGAAACTTTCTTCCTGTTCTCTTGTAGACATTGGCTCTGTGAGTGAGAAGAGACATCTGCTGGACTATCTCCATGTACTCCAGATCACCTGGATGGATGTTGTCCAAGTCATCAAGAGTGAAGAGAAAGTTGCCACAACTTTCATCTAAAGACACAAAGGCTTGAGAAGAGCCAGACTCTTGGAATAGGCTTCCTTGAGTGTAGCTCTCCATTGGTGTCTCCGAGAAGGTGATGAAAGGACCCTTTTGTGAGTTGTCAGGGTAAGAGCTGAGATGATACTGTGGTTCTCTGTTATCATTTTCAACCACATGAAGGGCTGAACTCTGTTGATTGTTGGATGAGGTGGTGGATGGATTTTGCATGTTTATCTCCATCTGGTAACCGCTTAAGATACCATATAGCTCAGTGAGAGTAAGAGTAGAGAGTTTTTAGTTCTCTTAATGGCAACACAATAGTGTGTCCATTGTCTAGGAAGAGAGAACATGAACTTCCTTACAATGTCCTTATTCTCAAGTTTAACTCTAACATCCATCAGAGTATTTACAATCTCAACATGCTTGCAGTATTATTGAGTCATAGTTTCACCTGTCTTGAAGGTGAAGTTTTCAAACTGCTACTCATGATATCCTTCTTGTTTTCCTTGGCTTCATCAGACCCTTCATACATCAGCTTTAGTGCATCCTAGAGTTCTTTTGTAGTCTTGCACTTTTTAAAGCCTCTGTAGAAGGAGTTTGGTATAGAAGTTTGAAGAGTGGTCATGGCCTTCTGATCTATATCAATCTTCTTCCAATCTTCCTTAGAATAGTTAGCCACATCCTTTGGTATCATCCCACCTCCGGCAGTTGCTGAAGTAGTGCTTGAGATGTGAGGTCCTGTGACTACACATCTCCACATCCTACTGTCTTGAGACTTGATGAAGCCTTCCATACTCATACACCAAGTATCAAAGTCATCATGAGTGATCAGTGGAGACTTAGTCATGGTGCAGGTTTCCATATCAGCCTTAGTGAGTGCTGCCATTTGAGCAAGTAAGTGTTTTGTGAAACTAAAGAGATTAAAGATGGTAAGATCTTACAATCAAGAGCCTAAAAAGCTCTGATACCAATTGCAGGATCGGTTATGCTTATGCAACAGTTTCACAAGGTGGAGAATACAACACTTAATAGATCAAATAGGAAACCAAGCAAATGAAACAAAGAACAAAACTAAGAACACACAAGAATAAAGAGATTGGTTTTCAAGGATGATGTATATTGCTCTCAACTGTTTTATAATTGTTACAAGGCTTAGTCCTAAGACTGGTTACATGAGATGCTTTATACTACAACCTACAACCGGCCATACTTTGAAGCCCAGGTGAACACTAATTTAGACAACAATATCAATGTAAGTCAAAAGGCAGATTGCCTTTTGACTAGTGACTATGACATGCCATAGCTCACATCCTATTCTATTACAAAAAGGATAAAAGTACAAGAGTGGAAAGTTATAGACTCAAACACCATAATGTACAGTTGACAAAAGTATGAAGATAATCACCAACTTGTATAAGTTGGTGAGTATTCAGAGTTGGCAGTGGAAAGTTGTTCAGCTTTTATCAAAAGTAATATCAGAGAAAGCATGTCTTCTCTATCTTCGTAAGAAATCCGTCTTCAAGCTTTGGAAAACTTTGTCTTGAGGCTTTGGAAGACTTCACATTTGGCTTCGGAAGATTTGTGTGTTTGGCTTCGGAAGATTTGACACTTGGTGAATTTTCTTTGTGCATTGTCAAATCTTCCAAAGTAATTTCCTTGTACTTCAGAATACATACTGAGAGATTTTTGGCTAGCATCAGCCTTTATGATAACTCTTACAGATAACGAGATTCGAGTTAATTGACAGATCTACGATGTCACAATAAACTAAAGGGTACCAAATTTATAACTTCTAGAACATAGATCAACATTATAACTTGCTGATTTCATCATTTACAAACTTCAAAGTAGAAATATCTACTTACTTTTTAGTGCTAATCATACCTTTCTAGAACGTAAACCTTGATAATCGACAAAACTTCTAGAGCTTGGAACGCTAATATGATATTCCGCAAATCTTCGAATCTAAACTAACTAATGCTGGTGGTTTTAACAATTTGATTTGGATGTGGGTCTATAAGTTTGTAATAATACATCAAAATATAAAATATCATGAGTTAATGTTCTGAATAATCATTTTTGTCTTTAAGAGTACAAACATACTTGTAATCATCTTGATCTGCTAATTCTATAATAATTTCTCTGATTAGTACGTCTAATCTTGTTTCATGTGCGTCTTGCATATTTATGATTTAGAGTGTCTTGTAGATTTGATCTCGTATTGAATCTTCTCTCCAAGAAAAATAATTGTTAATTTTTAATATGTTAAGGTTTTTTAAATCTTTATTTTAGTTTGTTTTAGTCTCAATATGGAAAGTATCAAAAAGCTTTTTATTTATGTGCTGTTTGTTTTGCTTCAAATTGTTTTGATTTCTTCCATAATAAACTAACTAAATGAAAACTTTTAAAAGTGCATATACATAACATTGCATATATTTTAAATGAACACATAAATATTTGTTGCAAATGCAAATGATGGTTGATCCTCGGTTGAGCAATTTATCAACCAAAGATCTTGTTTCCTCAATTTTGCAGAAGATACGAAGTTAAGCAATTTCCTTGAATCACTCAAGAAAAAAATAATTGGAAAAGTCGTTCCTCTCTTTCAATAAGTTGCACCCAAAGCGGGAAAGTTTAATTGAGATGCAATCAAAGCGTAAAAATGTGTTTGGAATGCTAATTTTAAAGTAGATACACAATATTAATAGTATTAGCCTAGGGGGAGATTGCTAGATCTTATATGTAGGCTAATTCATATAAAATATAACCAAGGCAAAGCACCCAGACGAAATTTATTCAATTGGACGAAAATGTTTATTGCGGACAAAAGATATTATTGTAAACGAAAAATTCTTTTTGTCTTAGGACAAATTAGGGTGAAATTTGTAGTTTCTTAATTCTCTATTAGAAACTATATATAGGTTAGTTCGGTCCATTTTGTAACTAAAACTCATATTAGAGATATAAGGTTTGTGTGTTTTCATATTTGAGATCAATGGAAGAATTGAGGCTTTCTAGTTACAACTAGTATTCTTTGTTCACCAATCAATTTAAGAGATTTCTAATCTCAAATTGATCGCAATAGTGCGTATGGATCCTCATATTCTTCTATGAATCAAAAGTTTGTGATTGTTAGACTCAGAAAGTTTGGTTCTATAATTATAATCTTTTAACAAAACTTGATATTTTCATTTTTTTTTTTTAAATCACGATGTAACTTGAATTTACCCCATTTTAAATCACACCTAATGACAAGATTTAAATCATATATTGTTTTCTACTATACCAAATTTTATAGTTTTCTCCTAGATACATTCTCACCGCCTCCTTATACAATGTTATACAGTAATTGCTAAACTAAGATTTGAATCAGATATTGCTGTTAATTTATATAAAATGTGAAGTGGATATATTTATTTTTACTAGGTTAGATACACGTGTGTTACACGTATTGAAATCAAAATTATAAATAGATTATATATATGTATAATCTAATATATGTTATAGACAACATATAAATAAAATTATTATATATATATAATAAACATATTTAAGGTATAAATAATTGTATAAATGAGTATTTTATTAATATACATAAGCCTTTTTATATATCTTTTATAAAAATAGTTTTAACAATGAATAGCTACAAATTAATACTATATTTAAAAAATTAAGTTTTATTAAAGTACTTTTAATAAAATATTATTTATTTCTAGAAAGAAATTATCCTGATTATTATAGTACTAATGATAGCTATTAAGGAACTTTTTTTAAGTCAAGATTTTTACTGAAATTGTAATTTGTTGTGGTGATGACATATGAATAATTCTAGATGGAGCCTAGATGGAGATGACGTGAACATGCTAAAAAGTAGGCATGTTGTTGATAGATTTTTTTTAAACGACAAATATGCGACCCTGATTCGGAGAATAGGTAATTATATTAATCGAGCCCACCTATCCGTATCCCAGTTGAGACCGCACCCCCAACCCCTCCAGGAAGAAACCTATTGCTAAGAAAACCCATTGGATCAACTCTGAACATTTTTGCTTAAAGTTAGACTTGAACCTATAACCTCCTAATATTAGTATGGCATGACTACTTCACCTTAACCAGTTGGGCTAAGGATCTAGGTTAGTGACTTGTGTATTATACGGGTTGAATAAAATATTAAAAAAATATATATATGTTGATAATATGACCTAATTAACGAATAGAATAAAGGATCCAATATCAAGACAAAAAATACTTATAATATAATGTAACTATATTTAATACTAGTAATATCTAAAAATCATATGATATGTAAACTTTAAGGAATTTGGTTGTGATTATTAAAAAATTAATTTTTCGACTATTAGGATATAATTATCATATTAAATGAAAATTTATTTATTAAAAATATCAACAGATTTATAGAGTTTGACTAACTTGATTTTTCATTATATTATTTTAAATGAAAACTGAAATTTTTTCATTTATATTCCTTAAAATGAAAATTGTTATTTGAGATTAAATTTGGAAAGTTTGACATAACTGATTTTTATTTAAAATAATAGGTTATTGTGGTGAATACACATGGACAAATCTTAAATGGACACCATAGGAAGAGATTATGTGACAATCAAGTAAGTATTTTATTAATACTAGGTTAGATACCCATGTTACACGGGTTAAAATAAATAAATAAATAAATATATTATATATAATAGATTTATATATGTATAATCTGACATCAGCTATAAATAAATTATCAATGAAATAATTTTATGTAACTAACATATTTAAGTTATAAACAATAATATAGAAAAAAAAGCAAATCTTATTATTTATAAATATTCATAAACCTCTTTATATATCTTTTTAAAGTATTTTCGTATTAACAATTATTAGTTACATATTAAATTGAATTATAACAAAATTAAGTATTATTAAAGGTATTTCTAATGAACGTTTATTTATTTATAGAAATAAAATTATTTTGATTAATATAATATTAAATGAACATCTATTAAGGAAATTTTTTTAAAAACAAAATTGTTACCAGATTTGTAAGTTTTATTGTGAAGATGACATTTGAACAATCCTGTGTGAAGCTTAAGTGAAGATGATGTGAACTTAATAGAAAATAATCATGTGATTGATAGCTATTTTGCTTTATTAAGATAGATATTTGATTAGTGTGGACCAAAAGTAGTATTTCGATCTGATTAAGAATCCCCGGAGACCACAAGCACACAAACGATAATTTATTTATTTTGTAACAATATCATACAAGGTAGGGTACATTGATAATCGATATGAATGAACTTGTTTCAAATAATAAGAAAAGGCTTATGATGCATAATAGCTGCTACATCGAATTAAACACCATCAAATATAAATCTAATGTCTTTGGCAAGACCACCTATATTCTTCATAGAGCAGCAGCACCACCCCCATCAAGAAGCATCTGATCAAAATGCCACACCCCTGCACTTCCAATAACCATTGCTCTAAAATTAGAAATATAAAAATTCATGAATAGTTTTAGTGCATGGTGTATAAACACGATCCAAGACTCAACGTCAATTTAGCCATCATTTACCTAACTAAATAGTCTACCCGCCTACCCGTCAAAAGTTATAATAAAAAAACTGTTCTAAATATTCGTTTTATTACTTCAACCAAACCATTTGAATCAATTAACAGTATTGTTCTTGCTTTTTGGAAATTTTGCTCTTGAATATAGATAGATCTTAATGCATGTATGACTTTTATTGTATGTTGTAGAAAGGTTCATTTAAACTGATGCTCTGGATATGAATATATGATAGAACAGTTTCATTAACACGATAGTCTTACCATGGCCCTTCCCTACTCTTCTCAGTTGAGAGACATAGTCTGAAATTTTCTTAATTGCTTCAACCTGCCATACAAAGTAAAAGGTTATACAGATTCAACTTTTATACATCACACACATAGTGAGATACACCAACTTAGATGTCAATTACTATGATCTTCACCTGCTCGGCAAGAAACTCGCTCTCAATGAAGTCAGCCAATTGTGGATCATTGTTCCTATCAGCCACCTTTAATTTGAAAACACGTTTATATTTAATATATTGTGTGACATAGTGTCATGATTGGGATTTGGGGATCAGTTCTTCCTTAAACATTAGTTATCACGTGAGAAACATAAAATGCTTGATATCAAGATAAATGGCTTACCGCATGCAAACAAAGAAGTTTTTCATTCACTAGTTTCTCCAAAGACAATGCTAGCTCCATTGCTGACAGGCATTAAAAAAATGAAGGCCACATATGGGTGAATACTCTCGTTAAACAAGTCCCAACTAAATTGATATAATTATTGAATTTGATGTTAATATCTGAGTTGCGCTTACCATATAAAGCGTCTCCCTTTTCCGCATGTTCAAACTCTGAAGGCGGCGCAACTATGGTGTTCAACTTCACTCTTCCACCTCGTATATTCTACAAAGTCATCAATGTATTCAGAATTAGAGTTCTAATTTAAGGTTTATTTGCTTATGTGTATGTATATAACAATGGGATTGGTAGAAAAGAACAAATTGTTTTTATACTTTGTTCTTCAAAATCTTATAAAATAATAGTGCAAGAATGACCTGATATGTCATTAACTTCTCTGCATGTTCTCTTTCTTCTTTACTTGATTCATAGAAGTACCTGATAAAAACAAAAGGATTTCTATAAGCAGGTAAAGATTCAACGCTAAGACAAAAAGTATTTGAGTTTTAGTGGTTTTCTCACTTGGCAAGGCCTTTCAGAGCTATATTGTCCCGATCAAAGTAGGCATACATGGCATGGTACACATAAGAGACATTGTATTCCACACTGCATCATTAAGAAAGTAAATAACAATTAGAAGATAAAGGATATATTAATAGCTGAAGTAATTCAAGAACTGTGAAGTATTGTTAGAAATGTCTACAACTTATATCAATGGGTCTCAAACTTTCACGTCCCAATTTACAGACTCAAAACTTCAGTTTCTTTACTATTTTACAAACAAACTTTCACACCACATCAAGAGATCTTATGAAAAGTACTTTGTGAACTTACAGCCAGATTTTGTAAGGGTACCTATGCCCGGGTTCAAAAAAGCAATCTTATTAAAAATGGTGTATACATCATCCTCTACAACATTTCATTGAATCCATAATAAAAAAGGACTCACATACTTTGGCAACTTTAGTAAGAGCGTCTGTTGATCCAAATGCTTGAATACTTAACATCATCTATGACAATCAGATACGAAAAGACTAATATGGATTTCGTAACACCATTTTCATTCTGTATATCACTAATCAGATTTTGGATATCTTATCTATATTCCCAACCTCTCATCTGGAGTCTATATAACTGGTAATCACATTCGTTCATCTCCATGTATAAATAAATAAAACATGGAACATACAAACATAGAGACAAACATGGACGAAATAACTCAAAAATACAACTTCACAGCCAAGATTCAGGATAAAAAAAAAAACTTACTTGATCTGCTCGTTGATGGCAGCTTCACAATCATCAAGATAGCTTTGACGAGCAAGCGAGGTTTGAGGAGAAATTGGGACGATGAACGCCTCCTTCTTCACTTCTTCAAATGGCCGAAACAGCACTCCGCTACTCAACACCAGACTCTCCTCATCGACTGTTGAAGCACAACGCACGACTCCAGATCTCCTTCCATTGGCAGATGAAGAAAATTTCACAAATCCAATGGATTTCTGGCGTACAGAGTCGAGATCTGAATCTGATTTCCTGAACAAAACGCCAATTGATGATGAAGAAAATGGTGTTTGGAGAGACATTTTGGAATCAGCGTGTGCGTGTGTTTTTGATGAGGACGATTGATACCACCAGGTGAGGGTTGAAATTTAAACGGGAGGAGCCAAGGGTTCACGAGAGCACAAATAGGATACGGGTTTTTGTGGACCGTTGAGAGCTTGGACACGTGGAGGGTTGAGATGAAAGTGAAGGTACGGGCGTGTGGTCGCCTCGTGGCTTATCTGCAATCTAGTGGAAATATCGTTCCATGTCATACTCCTTCCCAATTATTCCACCCATTCGGAATCTTTATTTTTTCCTTCCATTCACACCACTATAAATTCCTTAAAGTTAAGATAATACACTTTTTCTACTATAGTAGGATGGAAACCGGGATTAAATAAAAAATATTAAATTAAACAACAACTAACTAAGAATCTGGAATCCATTTGTTGCATCGCATTCTATTTTTTTGTTATAGCTTCTTCGTCTTCTCCTACGTTACATTCATTTTTCTTATGTATCTTAATACTTAAAAACATAAAACCATGAAAACTTGATTTATTAATAAATATTGAAAACTATTTAAACTTAACTTAAAATAAAGAAGATATTGTTGTTTTATTAAAAGAAAAGTCAAATTAATTGTTTTATGATGTTCTCTACTTAATAAGAGCAAGAAGTAAGAAAATACAGATTATTAGGGTCCTAAGAGTAATCACAGTAGGTTTTTTATTTTTATATGAGTGCATGTCTCACATTTTGGGAAACACGGAATAACCCCCATGAACTTTTTAATACTTTTGAAAGTGATTGTGAGTGTAAAAAATATAAAAGATAATTATAAAAAATATAAAAGAAGTATTATTTAATTGAAAGAGAAGAGACAGAAAAAGTAATGTTTTAGTATAAATATAGGGGATGGAGATGTGGAAGCTAGTGTGAATGTTATAATGCATTCTATTGAGAAAAACAAATATGTAAAAAACTATTAAGAATCGTATTAGCCATGTACACAACACTTCAATACAAATGGTAAAACTAAATGAAAACGATTTAATTCTATCTTTTTATTATTTCTTTGATTTTACCACATCTATACTCAATTTAAAAAATAAATATAAAATGTGCTTATGATGCATATAATATGGGTGCAATATGCACTTAATCAAAAGAGTATACATATAGATTTCTTTAAAATATATCTTATAAATATTAAAAATTATAAACATTTTGATCAATCTATATTATATATAATATGAGCTAAAACGGCGCTTAATAGATTTATAGCTCTTAATACAATGTACAACTATATATATGTCATACCGTTAACTGGGTCTAGCCGTGACCGACTGATATCACCACAATGCAGCGGAATTAAATGAATTCAAACTTAAATCGACACATCATCCAATGTAATTGTCTAAGTGGCATTACATCATTATAAATATTCAAAACGTTAATTTTCTAAATATCCGAATAAAACATATTAAATTATTTATTCGTAAATAATGAGATGGATAGGGCGGTGGCTAAGTCTCCAAATGTTCAACTAAGGTAGCACTTATCCATTAGACACATGTTAATCATTCTTCTCCTGAAACACACACCCAAAATATATCAACATAATGTTGGTGAGCTTATTAGTTTAAGACACGTTACCTTTTTGACAAATATAATGATCAATAATAGTGATAATGCCAATAAAGGTACAATAATATTAATATCAAAGGTGTACTATAGAATGTATCACAATCAAGCTTGACCCGGATATACCCGGCCGAGTGCTAAAATATCCTCTAACTCGTTACTACTATATTGTTGGGTTTGAATGTGCCCTGATATGCACAGTTAAATTGCACTAATTTGTGACTAATGGTTTTTGAATCTCAATAAAGGGTTTCCCTGCATAAAGGGCCCATTATGTGCAGGGGATTCCCCAAATAGTACTATCCAAGAATCATGCGGCTCCTAATGGAGTTAATGCTTGTTCTTTGTTCAGGGACAAGAATAGGTAGTATTGAACCATAAAATAATAAACAACGAGTATGTATTTCACCCTAAAAGTTTTAAAGTAAAAATGGGGTTCATGAGACTTACATGTGGGTTGTCACGGGATTAACCTGGAAAGCTGGGATACTACCGACCGGAAGGGTTCCTAAGTTTATTTCACATGTATTAGTATCCCATTAAGTGATTAATTCAGCCCAACCTATAAGTTTTAGATTTTCCTTACTTGGCTATTTCCATTACACGTGTGTAATCTTGTTTTAGGTCTTTGAGTTTTGAGTTCATATCTTGAGTTTTGCTTAAGTTTATGTTAATATATTATACATTTAGATTATAACTTTTCTTATAAGTATGATATGGTCCTAAAACAGTAACGTTTCAAGAGTGGCAAGTTTGGTCCCTCAACTTTGTTAAATTAATATTTTAACCCTAAAGTTTGGAATTTTGCACTTTAATTATTTATGATGGCTTTTATTATTCCAAGTGGATTAGGCTACTGAAATAAGTTAATATTTATGTCATTAGGTCTTTCTTGATGCTTTCAAGAATCTGAAATGCTAAGACTAGAGCTGCCCAGATCACTACTTGCACCATAATCATATTCCTCTCAAATCTCCTTATGATTCACTACTTCTAACCCTGCATACAATCTATTAGTATCTTTATGAATTAATTCATTAGTTGGATGAGATACAGGCATAGGAGAATAACAATAAGTACTTGGAGGAGGATAAACATAAGTGGTTTCTTCACTTCCCAAACCAGCCTTAATTCTAGCCCCCCATTGTTTCTTGCAAAGCTCCTCATGTTTCATCCCAGAAATTATCCACTTTTCAAGTTTGGTTTTTAATTTGCTTGTTTCAAATTTAGCAAGTGCTACACGCTCAATTAAAGCATTTATTTCAACGTTTCTTTCCAAAAGATTTCTTTTTAAATGCCCATTTTCCTTTAAAGCTTCATTTAACTTGACAAAATATTTAGACTTATTTGTTTTAAGTTCCTTGTTTATTTGTTTTAATTCCTTTTCATTATCTAACAATAATCTATTAGCTTTATAAACCCCAAATAAACGGATTTTGCATGGAGGAGAATACATGTCTTGAATTACCTCATAAGGGAGACCCATAACTACTTTTTCAGCAGCTAGGGCCTTTTCGCATTGATAGATCGGAGTGTTCTTCTTGCATTCTTCCTCCTCCAATGCTTTCTTCCTGGCCTCCTCAGCTTCACTTTCCTTTTTCTTTCCTTGATTACAGACATCTAGCTTCACGCCACTTACTTCAACTTATTGTTGTTTCCCGAACTCAAAAGCTTCACAAGCTGTCACTTTCTCTTCAACATGCTCATAATCACCTTTTTCCTCCTTGACTTTCCCAATCTTCACCTCTTCAGCTTGAACCTGTTACTTACCACTTTCACCAACAACTTCTTCTTGAATCTCACTCTTGAACTCCCTAAAAGGATCAAAGTCCTCAACTGAATCCACATCATTGTTCACCACCTCAGCCACTAGAGCATGATTGATTTCTTCTTCAATTTCCTTAATCTCAACATTCCAATCAAAGTTTGAAATGAGTGTTGTTTCCTTCTTTGGCTTGGCTTCTTCCTTGTCGGTGATCGGAATAACTTTGTAAGTTCTAGAAGTTCCCGATTCAGTGATGATAAGAGATGGACATTCTCTTTTAAAGTGCCCCAGCTGTTTGCAATTAAAGCATCTCAATTTTTACTTATCAAAACTAAGTTTAGAGTTTTGGTTTTGATTGCTAAAGTTCCTCCTTCCAGTTCGTTCCATGAATCTTCTTGCATGCAACGTGAGCATGGCCATCTTCCATTGGATATTAGTTCCTCTAAGTCATCAGGATCCATCTGATACATGTCTTCAATAGTCATTCCTTTTCCCTTCAGCTCCCCCGCAACCAAAGCTTCATAGTCATGTACAAACATTCCAAATAATGCCATTATATCATATGGAATTTGAGCAGTGACGGATGTCTTTGAGCTTGAACCAACACTTGTAGATCCACCACTAGACTTTTCTGATACGCCATATCCCGTAGAACCACCATAAGCTGAACCATACATGGACGACTTTGCAGCGGATGAGATCAATGCGGCATTTTGTGGATATACTGTCGTTGGCATCATGGATTGATTGTATTCCCTCCTTTTCAAATCCAAATCAAAAGATTTCAGTTTGTTGATAACATCCATGAGTTTATAATTAGCAAAGTTTCTTTCCTGCTTCAACATCCTAACTTGCAAGCTCCATTGCAGTGGAAGAGAGTCCAAGAGCTTAGTAACTTGTTTATGGTTACCCAACTGTTCATCATATTTCTTTAAAGTGCTTGAGACAGACAAAAATCGATTGGTAATATCAGTAAGGCTTTCATTCTTGTGTCCTACCAATGAATTAAACTCCTTTTCAGCTTGGGCTTTCTTTTCCTTCTTCAGATCTTCATTTCCATCATAAAATTCACATAGAGAATCATACAAGGATTTTGTATTCTTCTGTTCAGCAAAACGGTTGTAGATGTATTGTGATAAACATAAAGTTAAAGCCCTGAAATCTTTCTGATCACGATCGATTAGCTTGAGGTCTCTTTCGGTAAAGGTTGATGGATCAGTGTTTGGTGAGGTAACTTGACCAACAGTGACAGTTGGAGTGTGTGGAACATTTACTATTGACTCCCATTGATTATGATTTGTATAGTAAGAGAAGGCTTTTAAACATCGTTTCTAGTCCTCAAAGTTATCCCCATTTATAAGCCTCGGTGGCCTATTGGGTGCAACACTCTCCAAGTCAGAAATGGTGATATTGGTGGATGTTATTTTTAAATAGTAGTTAATTTCACTGAAGAATCTTTAGATTCGCTGATAAATTCGCTCGGTAAGTTTCTCAGTCTGAATTTTTGCAATTTTGCTAGTAGATTCGCTCCCAGTTTCGCTTGGAAGTTGAGCAGCAGTTTCGCTCGAATGAGTGCTTAGAAACTCTAGTTTTGGCAATAGTTTCGCTGAAAGTAGTAGAACTTTCGTTCTGAGGACAATTTCGGCAACACTTTCTCTTGGCTGGTCAATCAAGTGATGTGAACTTTTGTTCAAAAGAGGTAGTTTCACTGAGTATCAAAGACAAACTTCAAAAACACAAAAACTGTAGTTTCGCTGAACTATAGCTAGTTTCGCTGGAAGAAAATGGTAGTTTCGCTGGATGATTCTGAAAGCCTTTTCGAACAAGAAATCGACTAGAACTCACCCAAATCACAATGAACTGATGATTGGATGATTGGAATAGCTTCCTATGCAAAAACCGAATGTTTTTCAATCAATTTCCATGCTAAAAACACACAAAAAGAGATCCAAAATAAATGGAATAGTGTTTTTAACAAAAACCCTTCAAAACCCTCAACCAATCAAGAGCACTAAGGCTCTGATACCATATTGTTGGTCCAAATGATTGATAATCAGTGCAAGTGATTCACTAACCAGAGAAAACCCACTGAATAAACACAACTTTATCAATGACACAATGAACAAGTTTCAAATATTTTTAATGATCTCCAAACTCACACAATAAACATGAATCAAAGGCTCAAATATGATAACAGTGAGCTTCCAGCCAAATACACAGAATTGCAATCAGAAGATTTCACTATTAGGGTTTCCCAAAAACTTACTTACAATGATAGAACATGACAATATATAAGCAGAGTGTAGTTTCACTGACAGTCTGTCCTGACCAACACCTAGTTTCACCCGGCAGCGAAACACAGTTTCGCCAGGTGACCTAGGTCAGTTGACTACGAGCAAAACTATAGTTTCGCTCGTAGTTTCGCTGGGTCAGTGAAACTACACAAATACAAAAATACAAAATACATGGAAACAAATTAACATTTAACCTATTAAATAAATAACAAAATAATCCTAACAACTATGGTGAGTCCAACCTTTACTAGATCATCATTCCTTTGTGACCACTTATTTATGAATAATACTTTAAGTTATCCATTTTCTTATAATCACATATCATGAAATATTAAATACTAACAATAGCAACATATAAGAAAAGAATCAAACATGCAATTTAATTCCTCTGAACTTATGCTAACTATCAACTAGCAATCTCAACACTAAAACTAATACTTTCGAAGGCAACCATAAGCTTCGGAAGAAAAAAAATAAGCTTCGGAAGATATTTAAGCTTCGGAAGATTTGCAAACATAAACTTTCATTAAAACATAAGTACCAGTCACTTAATTTTGTTTCCCAAAATCTTAGAATAAACCTAAGGGTTCACACCGCCTAAACATGTCACTAGATACAACCATGAAGCTTCGAAAGACTTCATTATGTCTTCGGATGATTTCACCTTGGCTTCGGAAGATTTCTTCCTAAGCTTTGAAAGATTTCTTCCTTGGCTTCGGAAGAATTCTTCTTGGCTTCGGAAGAATTCCCACACTTGGCCAAAGTCCACAGCGGACGACCAAAGTCCACGGCGCATGAATGAAACACTAAGTATGCCTACAGCAGATGACTAAAACATTCTTAAGTGTCCACAGCGGACAGCCAAGTCCACAGCGGACATGCAAAGTCCACAGCGGATATGTAAAGTCCACAGCGGACAGTCTAACTGCCTAAGTGTCTACAACGGACACCTTATCCATGCTCAAGTGTCCACAGCGGACAGCTAGTGTCCACAGCGGACACCAAGTCCAACACCTGCGATTCAACTTATGAAGTTTCTAGTCCCAAACCTCGCTTATAAACATATACTTAGCATAGATCTACCAGTCGCACGCTTAACATCACAAACAACCACACACAACATCACAGAAATCATTTAAAACAAACATCTTTCATTAACAGTTCTACTTTCGTGGAAAACCATAGTATGTTTTATAAAAAAAGAATTTGATATACATATCAGCCCCAAACAAGTAGAAAACATGTAAAAGAGATGATCTAGAACTCACCTCTAACAGCTTTCGAGTAAAACACCACCAACCCGAGAGCAACCTGGAGTTCTAGCACCTAAACACATGAAAACAGGCAACCAAACACACAGAAACACATAAAGATCGGTCCAGAAGCTTAAACCCAACTGAAACCGAGAAGAAACACCTTAAAATCTTACCTTTCTGGAGATTTCTTCCACTTTCTCTCACTAAAATCGGATGAGAGCTTTTTTTCCCTCTTTCTAGCCGAAAGTTATGCATGAGAGAAGGGGTATGGGCGGCCATACGACTTTTTGAACCTATTATGGGCAGGTGTGATCTTTCCACACCTTTAACTCCTTTCTTTGAAATAATTCTCTTTTCTTTCTTATCTTTTCTTTTCTATTTCTTTTTTTTACTGAAATTTTCCGGGTGTTACATAAGTCTTGTATTTTTAAACATGTGTCGGATCGCGATTCGTGTGTTCGTATCGTATGCCTAAATCCATTCATTTTATTAAATTAAATTTGTGCTTTAGGTCCATGAGTCATATTCTACTGAAAAAACATCAATTTCTTTATTTTAGTGATTTTATAATTTTTTATGATTTTTCTAATTAATAGGTCGGTAACTATTTTATATTAATGGAGAATTTTATAAAATTCTCTAGAAAACTCTATGATTGCAAATATTTGGTTTTTATCTTATTTTTTCATCATTAAACTATTAGTTATTGTAAATTTTGGGTCTTAAGTTGTTTTGTCGGTTTTGGAGTTTTAATGCTAACGGTTCGGGTTTTTAACGGGTTTTTGGGTTTGGATTGCCTTTGATAAACTTTTAGTAATATTTCTCTTTAATATACTTATTATCATTCGTAGGTTCAGGAGTTTTCACTAATATTACTTCTAAGCTTGTTTTTAACAATTTTCTCTATTTTCAAATGTATAACTTTTGTATTTTTGTCTACTACGCAAATAAATTCTAAAAATTATGAAATTTAATTTCTAGGAATTTATTAATATTATAAGTCTACTGTAGTTTTATATAATCAAAATTTTGTACTATTTCATTTTCTTTATATTGCTCGATTAGTCTCGTTAAGTACCCCTTAAGTCTTGGTTTTTCTACGTTAAATATTTTAGTTTGGTTTTCCCATTACCAATCAGTCGTATAAGATAAATACTATGTAAATAAACCTAAATGTCAGTAGGTTAAGTCCCCAACCTGATTTCTTGTATTATCACAAAAGTTAATATATTTTCAATCTTTACATTATTTGTAAAATGCAAAGGACTATTTCATAAGTTATGAATTCTTGTTTTTCTAAACTTAGTTAACTAATTTTAGCTTATAGAATATTTAAATAATACTTTATGATTTTAGATTATATACTTTTATATTTTGTGAAAAACGGGTTTTTCGAATGGACTAGTTTTACCAAAATCGGGTTTGTGACCAAGGAGGGTTGTAAGAAAGCTTTTGTGTCATTTAGTTACTGAAAAATAAATCGTTTTAGAGCTTTAGAAGAAGTTGGAGTGTCATGGGGTTTGTTGTGTCACTATCGATTAGTCGCGTGTTTTCGGGTTTCAACGGGTTACCTTGATGCAACGATTGATCATGTGGAGTTCTAGACCTGAAGTGAGAACGTGAAATGATGAGGGAGAGAGAGAGATGTTCAAAATGATGGACTAGATCAGGTTTTAAGCTAAATGAAATGAAAGGGGTATGTTTAAGAAAGAGTTGGTGTGTACATGTTATGTTACCTTGGCACAAATGTTCGATGGTGTGGCACTTATGGGTCGACTAGAGCTTCAAGAAGGCTGGAACTTTAATATTCTTGGATGTTCAAGAGATTTTTTAATAGTGGGTTCAAGTAAAGGAGGTTAGAGAGAGTTTAGAGAGAGTTTAGAGAGTTGAGTGGATGAAAATTTGAAGTGTGAGGGGTGTGGTGAGGTACATGGCCGAGATAGAGGGGAAAGGGGTGAGATTGGGATTCTTAAATCTTTGTTCTCTTAAAATTTGGCTGAGATTTGGTGGGATTTTAGTCAAGCTTACAACTTACTAGGTCATTAGCATAGATAGGCTTTGAAAGCATTGGTTGATTTGGGAGATGACAAGACAAGACAAGTTTTGTAAATTTTACATAATTGTTTTTATAAAGTTTTAAGTGTGTATTAGTGTGTTGTGTGTGTACCATGATGTAGGTGTATATATATAATGTGTATGTGTGTCGTGTACATATACATACACACAAACACACACACACACACACACACACACATATATATATATATATATATATATATATATATATATATGTGTGTGTGTGTGTGTGTTGTGTTGTGTGAGGTGTATGTGTTGTATATGTAATATATATAAAAGGTATATTTTATTTATCTATAGGTGTTAGTGTGATGTATTATTTTATAACTAAACAAATATATAACTATATATATATAACATGTGTGTGTTGAAATGTATGCATGCATGTGTGCCGTATGGGTGTATATATATATGTATAAGTGTGTGTTGTGTTATTATTTTATGAATATAATAAGATTATATGTGATAGCGGTAGCGACCCAGTAAAACACACAACTTCAATTCGGTTAGCCGTTGAAATAATCTGATCAAAATGGAATCATGTGGTGAAAATTTGGGTTAGAATGATGGTTCTACTAATGGATCTATGAATTATCCGAATGAATTAATTCTCCATGTGATTATCACCTGCATGTAATCATGCATGCCTTCTTCCCACGTTCCATTCATTCTACCACTTCTTTGCAAGTTTAAATTTAGTTTGTTTTTTATGCTTTAGTGGTTGTACATTAGCCAATATCATTAGTACTTTAATTCCATTTCTCTTTAAGATTAGGATGGAACTTAGTGGTAGTTTATTTTTTAGTTCCATATGTATCGAACTTTGGTGGATTATGAAAGGTAGTGAGTTTGAGATTAAATATATGTGTTAATTTTACTCATAGGTTATGAGTTGAGTTAATAATACTCCATGCTAGTTCAAACCCGGCTAGTTTGAATGGTGTTCTTGGAGCCTAGATTAGAGTCAAGTTGTGTATCTGTATCTTGATTCTCGTTTAGTTTTTCCCTACAAGTAGATTGAGTGGTGAATCCGTATCTCGATCCTATTCGCCGTCTATCCGTTTCATTTAATTTCTCCTTTTTATCTGCTACCCATACCCCTACCCAGGTGCTTATCACTTACCCAGGTGCCTATCAATATGAGTATTATTATTAGTTTTTGTCTATTAGGAGATTTTGTAGGATATTATAGGATTATACACCTAGATTTAATAAGATATGATGTGATTTATTATAGATTTTACTTATTTGTGTTTTATCTATTTGTTTAAGATAATTAAAAGTAATAACATATTATTTAATAGTTTGTTGGTGCAAGAGATTTTTATATTTTTATAAAGTTTGTGTCTTTTAAGCTTATAAGCTTTTAACTTATGATTTTACTATTATTATTAAATTTAAACATCTTATACTTTATGATTCACATAGTTACGTTTGTTGAATTTTATTGATAATCTTAAGTTGTATTAAACCGCAAACAAACAATTTACAAATATTGGTATTAAATGAAGTAGAAAATTAATAAACTTTCTTAAGCATGTTTTCATTTAATCTAAGTTTCATGAAGTCAAATGTTCTGAAAATATACAAAAAGAAAAAAAAATTAGCCATCTAAAAAGTAGTTATATTACAAGTTTCTTTCTTATATATTCACCAAATCCAATTCCATATATTATAAATGGTGAATTGAAAGTTTGAAACTAATCTACCACCCAACTTCATCAAATTTAAATGGAGAATAATCACTAATTAATTCAGAATTGTCTATATAAGTAATCAAAACAACAAAAAAAAGCTAATAAATACAAAAGAACATAAGTGATCATGTATTTATCAACAAATAAACATCACCAATTATACAAAAAAGTGATTGTTGCTAACCTTACTTCAAGATGACGGTCTCTAAAACACGATACAGTCATCATATCAAGTTAGCACCTTCTTAAACACTCTTTTGTCAGCATCTTTTAGTATATGTTTAATAATACTAAGCTTTGGATTCATTGAACCGTGAGATATTTCTTGGGTTTTTAATTTACTTGAACTTTTCCTTGAGCTTTTTTCAACTTCATTAGTTCTACAAGCTTGTTTATAGTTTTCACCACGATTAAATTAACCCCTAATCACACAAGAAATACAAAGAATTTGCTATAGAGCTTCTTTAAAAATGATAATTTACAAGAAAAGATAAGAAAAAGTGATACTACCATTATTGACATTAGAGTAGGTAGATTTACCCATATCTAGCAAGGTATAAACATAAAATAGAATCACAAAATGCATATGATAATAATGATCAGGGTACATGTGATACATAATACATACATAGAAATGATACCAATTCTTGCTATCACAAGGTATAAACAAAAAATAGAATCCCTAAATGCATAAGATAACAATGATCAGGGTACATGTGATACATAATACATACATAGAAATGATAGTAATTCTTGCTATCAAGAAGAAACTAAACATCTTTTATATGTGTATATATGTATTTGTGTATACATAAATGTGTATGTATTTGTTGTTTCAAGAAAGAAGAGGAAAGCATATTGATCAAAATGTACATTTGCATGAACCTGTAGAATGAATTTCCCTTTCAAACTAAACTTTGACCCGTTTGAAATAAAACATCACAAAAAATAAATAATTGATAATCAAATTGGTCAAGATTGACATATATAGTATAACTACATAAAAACTTATTTTGAAAGAAAGAATGATCATGAGTTAAACAAATAATATTATAGCGCTTTTTTGCCACTGGCACATTTTTAGAGCACTTCGCCTTTGTTCTTCCGCCCAAACTCTTAATTTATTTAAGACCTGTTTTAGGAAACAAACAAATCAACTCTATACCCGACCCATCCCTTTTTCTACCCATTTAATCGGCTTCACCATGGTACCCCTTTTAACACTATGTAACAAATAAATACACTTGTGGAATAAATATCTCCGAACAATCATGTTCAAAGTATAGGTAAAGGCTAACATTTCAACCCATTTAACCAGTTTGACCGAGATTCATTTTAGGTAAATTTACTACCCTTAGGGATAAACCATATCCAAAATTTAAACAACAAAAGCAAGTGCAACCTCGTATAACTTCTCTTCTTTGTTTTGTAGATTTAAAAGTTCTCCAATCAATTCATCGTGCTTTCTCCAAATGAAGCAAATGAAAATTAATAACTTCCCTGCTTCACCATGTCCTTCCTCACTAACCTCCTTCTGATATTTTAGACACATTGTATTAAAAGTTTTCCCCATGTGAAAAAAAAAATACAAACAATATTCAAAACATTCTAACAATTTGTTTAGGATGAAAGTAAAATTAAAAAATATTCTAGACTTTGGGGAAGCAAATCTTCAGATTAAGTTCTTTAGCAATTGAATATCCTAAATAAACACAACATATACCTCTTGTTCGTTCATTCTTTTGAGTATCTCATCTTGCTTCAATTACAAGCAAGGAAACTCTTCACGTTCTTGATTCATCTAATACTAGAAAGGTGCAGCGCATCAGACAGATTAACAAAACTCAAGACGTTGAAGTATATACTATATTTAGGACTGCAAACGAACTAAACGTTCAGCGAATAGTTCATGAATCGTTCGGCGGGAAGTTCTTTTATGTTCATTCGTTTAGTAAATGAATGGACACGAACAAAAAAATTTCATTTGTTTAGTTAAACGAATGAACATCAACACAAGCCGCGTTCGTTCATTGTGTTCGTGAACGTTCGATAATGTGTTCGTTTATGTTCATTAATGTCCGTTCGTGAATGTTCGATAATGTGCTCGTTTATGTTCGTTAATGTGTTCATTTATATTCTTAATTTTTTTGTCAGTTATTTTTTTTACTATTATATCAAGTTTTTTTTTATATTTATATTAAGTACTTATTTATTTTTGATTGATTTTATGTAATGTTTGTAATAAAAATATAAATTTTATTTTAAAATAAATCTATAATTATTTGTATTCTTTTGTGTTCATGAGCTTCTTTGTCTTTGTCATGTTCATGAACAAGTGTTTGTGTTCGTTTGCTTTTATTTGTGTTCATTTGTGTTCGGTAAGTGTTCATGAACATGTTCATTTTTTTAATGAACAAACACGAATAAAGAATCTCGTTCGGTGAGTGTTCGTAAACAGTTCATGAACAAGTTTATTTCTTAACGAACGAACAAGAACAAAGCCTTGTTTATGTTCGTTCGGTTCGTTTTCAGCCCTAACTAAATTATAAAATTATATGAGAATAAAGCCATATAACAGCAATAAAAAAAAATCTTGAAGTTTGTAAATCTCCAGGCTCCATCACGAGCACAAAAGAAAACTCGAATGGATTTCAAAATATTATCAATTAACTCATATGACAGCAAAATAGATCTCAAAACTTATATATCTATTAAGGTTTTATAATTACATTTCATGTTTCCAACTTTTTTATTACCAACTAGAGTACGAACTCATCCCTCCCAAGTTATAAAGTCAGGTTTGACCTGCACATCTAGTTCGTTCCTTGACCCACCACTGCAAATTTTAGGTAAACAACACATAATGCAACCTAGGTGACGCCATAGAGGCAGAATCTAGAAAGAATATAAATGACTTTTCAAAAATGTAATAGCATAAAAGTTTGATAATATACAGCATATACAAAGCTTGAATACTAATCTAATACATATCATACATTCTAGGGCTAAAGGGCTGGCGTTCAATTTGGTCACAATGGTTAAGCAAACCATTGATCCACAAGTAAAGAATATGAAAAAGAAAATCAAAATGGTTACTCACTGAAACATTAATATATAATACCAGAATACTTTACATTTTGCTATATCCCTGAATGATGTTTTATTATACATAATGGAAATATGAATGATTGCCAAATTTGAGCATGTAAATAGAATAAATTACTATTTTGGTCCTTGTAATTTTATTATTTTAACCATTTGAGTTTAAAAACGAATTTTATAACACATCAAGCCCTATGGGTTGTATTCTATAACTCTTTCAGTCCAATACACTAACAGAGTTAGATTTTTCAGTTAGTTTCTAATAAAATGATCAAAATGCCCTTGGACTGAAATGGTTATTTTTAATAACGTCGGGGACCAAAAACGTAATTTACTCTCTCACAGAAACATATTATATATATATATATATATATATATATATATATATATTATATTAGATATATATATATATTATATTATATATATATATATATTATATATTATATATTATTTATTATATATATATACGAAATGTTTTTATTTTTATTTTTCAAAGTTTTTAAATTTTATTTTTAAATCGCTCAGTTTCAAACGTCGTATTTAAACCATTCATATTATTTAACGGAAAATTTAAAACCGTTTGCTTATTATACTTCTTATTTAAACGGCTAAGCTTATTTAAACGTCCTTTAATCTATTTGTTTTATTTAAACCGCAAAGTCTTTTTAACTGTTATTTTATTTAAACGTCGTTTTTTAATCGTTCAATTCTACTAAGCTTCTTTTTTAATTTTTTTGTATTTATACATATTTTTAAACCGCAAAGTCTTTTTAAATTTTTTTTAATCTAACTCTGTTAGTATATTAGACCGAAAGAGTTATAGAATACAATCTATAAGGCTTGATTTGTTAGAAAATTTGTTTTTAAACTCAAATGGTTAAAATGACCAAACTAGAGGGACTAAAGTAGTAATTTAGTCATGTAAATATATAAAACATTCTTACTTGTATCCGTACTTTTTGCACTCAAATATGATTCTTTCTAAGTTCCCCTAAGTGGCTCACCTCTGACCTTCAACTACATAAATATTCACTGCATAGATTAAAGTATACTTTAGAAACTTTCACCTTGGTCATATTTTAGCTAATACATTTATTTGACCCATTTTAGCTAAACCGTGACTCTTTCACAAGTAACTATTGATACCTCTGATCATTACCTTACTTGTGTTATGAGAAAAAATATTATAAGTAAAAACATTTGACATTCTATGTTTCTAACCATGCGCAAAGTCAAACATATCTTAATTACCCATAATCCTTTATAAGGAAACTAACTTCCTGTTTATTGTAATAAGAAAATCACGAGCCCGAAAATTCATATTCACATGAAGACTTTCTTCATGAACAATCATCAAGCATAAACGTAATGTATTGTTTATTCACTGTGACCACTTGATGATGTTAGAATTCATTCTCACCTTTGCAATGTTTTATAAAGCTTCAAAAGCACAATAAAGAACTATGCTATCTTAAAAAGTTTAAGACCCCATTTGGTTCATAGATTAGGAATTGGAAATTTTTTCATTTAAAATCATGTTTAGTTGGTTAACGGATGAAATTGAAATTAGAAAATTTGTCTACACTCATTGGAATTAACATTACTTTCACTTTCCTATGAAATATTCAACAATCCAATGAAATATTTAAAATTAACATTCCAATTTCACTCAAAATTAACTAACCAAACACATTATCAATTTTAACAAGATTCCGTTCCAATTTCAATTTCATTTCTAATTCCAATTCCAATTAATTGGCAAAACAATGTGCGAACCAAATGGCTGTCTACAGATCCATGGTGGGATATTTATTGTCTAATCCGTGTGTTTCAATATCAGGAGAAGTTCCATGGTGATTTGTTGAAGCAACATCATTTGTTGACGGTGAAGATCTGTGATGGTGGTATTGTAACGGTTCAACGGAAATAGAATTAATTGAAAAAGTAATTAACATATATACACTATAATCAAAAAGTTTCATATGTGAATCTAAACTTGATGTTAGATTAAAATCATACCTGTTGGTTGGAGATGTAGAGGGAGAGAGGATACGTTAGTGATTTGGGAGAGATCCGTTTTAGGGTTCAGTGTTGTAGGTGGAAATGTAGTGTAATGTGTTTAACGAAAGAAATGGGGATAGGTCGGGTACCAGTAGATACGGCTGCAAACGAACTGAACGTTCAGCGAACAGTTCATGAACTGTTCTGCGGGAAGTTCGTTTATGTTCGTTCGTTTAGTAAATGAATGAACACGAACAAGAAAATTTCGTTCGTTTAGTTAAACGAATGAACACGAACACAAGCTGTGTTCGTTCGTTTATGTTCGTGAACGTTCGATATTGTGTTCGTTTATGTTTGTTAATGTCCATTCGTGAACGTTCGATAATGTGTTTATTTATGTTCGTTAATATGTTCGATTATGTTCTTAATTTTTGTGTGGTTATTTTTATGACAAGTATGTCAAGTGTTTTTGGATATTTATGTTACATGTTTATTTATTTTTTGTAAATTTTGTGATGCATATGCTGATTTTATTTCTTAAATAAATATGTGATCATTTGTATTCGTTTGTGTTCATGGACTTTTTTGTGTTCGTCATGTTTATGAACATTTGTTTGTTTTCGTTTGATTTTGTTTGTGTTCGTTTGCGTTCGGTAAGTGTTCGTGAACAGTTCATGAACATGTTCATTTCCTTAATGAACGAACACGAACAAAGAAACCCGTTCGGTAAGTGTTCGTGAACAGTTCATGAACATGCTTATTTCTTAATGAACGAACACGAACAAGGTCTTGTTCGTGTTCGTTTGGTTCGTTTGCAGCCCTACCAGTAGAACATTAGATCTGCGTGTCCCAAAAAAGGAGTCAAGAAAAGTACATAACCATTTGGGAGGGAAATTACATGGGAGGTGCTTTAAGAGATTGCCAAGTGATACAAATTTAAGTCTTTTATTATAGATAAAGATATACCTATATCTATACTACTATATAATAGAGAATCTATAGGTAGAATTGTAATTTTACATCAATTTTAAGATGACATATGAATAGTTGCAAGCTTTAATATGTAATGTCATAAGACTTATTCTCATTATACCCCTTCTACGCTTTAAATACTTGTACTCCACCATTTACTAATTAAATTTAAAGTATGACTATTAAATTTAAGGTTATCATAATCTATCTATATCTATACTACTATATAATACAACTTTTTGGACAACATTGTAATTTTAATCCATTTTTAAGACACTTAAAAACAATTTTGTTGCATTTGGTACAAGTGATTATGCATAAACAACTTGTTATTCACAAATTTGCTCATATAGTAATATAGATATGATTGATATCCTACATTAATCAAAGAAAAAAACAAAATGAGAATTCAACACCTATATTAGAGGATACATGGACTCGAGGGGAAACAAAGTCATGATTTACGCATCCTTTGTTTTGCAAGGCCATGAAAAATATCAATTTCAGTTAAAAATTTAAAGTGTTATTTTTTCTTTTTTGATTTTCTTCTGATCCATCTTTGGTTTATATGGTTGGGTTTGAACTCAGTTCTTACTAAATCCCTGTTAACATAGCAGTTGGCGGTTAAACTGGTTGGTCCGATCCGGTCTGGTTTTTAATCACTTTTTACCACAACAAGGGATGGTTAGTCAAAGATACAAAGTTTTACAAAATTTTATACTCCGCCGTATCATGTGATCTCACACATTATTGCTCAAAAGTTTAAGACACGTAAGAAACATATGGTTGCATTCCGTACAAGTGTTATGCATAATTAGTTCTACATTTACAATTTTGTACCTAATTACTATAGTCAATGTTTCTATCCCAAATTAATTGTGCACTAAAGTAGTATCCAACTCCTATATAAGAAGTTTTTTTCTCAAAGTAAAAAAAAATAGTTGTGTTTCACGTGTATGCCTTCTTGTATATCATTTAACATAAAATCAAATTGATAAAAATGTACTTTGGTTTTTGAAATGGCGGTACCGGTGGTTCTCAACTAAACCTAGTTGAATCGACCGATTTAAATCATTAGTTAGCACAATAAGTGAGAGCTAGCTAAAGACACAGTCCTAAAAATATTTATACCCCCGCCGCACAGTGCGGTTTCACCCGCTAGTAGATAAATAAGCCAAATCATGATTAGGACTAAATATACATAACAAAGACTTGCACAAATCACCTCTTAATTTATTTTCATGTCAAGTAAATTATATTTATCTTCACATCACATAAAACTTAACACAAATAACAGACTCGGCTCATGCTCAAAAAGTATTAAAACAATCATCAAGCCCGAGCTTGACAATAAACGTTAAGCTCGAGACAAGTTTTGTCCTTCCCATATGTTAAGCTCGAGACAAGTTTTGTCCTTCCCATATTAAGGTCGATTCTAGCTCACTCAGGTTTGGGACTGACTCAGGCTCATTGACACCCTCCACTCGGTTCCCCCTTGTAAACATTACTAATCCCGTCTTTAGTAAATATAAACAAACAAACAAACAAACAAACCTAGTATATCCCACTGAAAAGCAGGGTCTGGGAGGGGTAGGTGGTGGCTAGTCTTTCTTCTATCTTAAGAGACAGAGAGACCGCTTCCAAAGAGACCCCCGGCTCGAGGGCGATAAAAACCAGATTTATAGTGCATACATAACATAAGCATACATCATATACGAGTTTAGTATATGTCACACCCCAGGCCCAGAAGAGGGTGGGACGTCTCAGACTAGCAACATACATGGCAGCGGAAACAGAACCACACAAGAGCGCACAAGGAGAGAAATCATAATGGCATTACATTACATCAATGTTATCCGGGTTAACACAGTCAAACCCTAACAATAGAAGCATCCAATACAATACTATCCTAAAACATAAATATTGAAAGCTGAATGTTCAAATGATTTAAAAAATCCTAGTAATGCCATTTAGGTACTCACGGTGCTAAGACATCTTTGGAGTCTTTCATAAGGTCCAAGCTCAACGAGGATTTCCTTAAACATGCTCAAAAGAAATTTGTGTCAACTAAAAAGTTGGTGATTTCAAGTGCTTAAAGTTTAAAAACAAGAGGGCTCATTGAACCCATAGTATAGTTTAAAAGCATAGTATCTCAGTTGTGGGATCACAATCAACCCTGCACTCAGCCCCGGCTAGCCTCTTCTAAACTTGTGTTGCCGGTAATCCCATAAGGGAAACTGAGCCTCATAGCAGCATACCATACCTGCCGGATGGTACACCATAGTATCTTACAAAACCTGTTACATGCCACAACGACCCTGCAGGATCTCAGTGTGGTACCCTTCTCATCGAAAGGCACTGTGCATGGGGGTTTCCCCAAGTAGATCTACCCATATAATCAAGCGGTTCACAAAAGAATTAATGATTGTGATACAAAAATGCTGGTTCTAACAATAGCCATAATATACAATAGTATCTCATAATGCCATCTTATAATAGTATCTCATAGTAGTACTTCAAATAAGTTTGGTTCAAACAGAGCATGTTTCACCCCAAAATAGTAATAAAAAGGGGACACGAGAAACTCACCTTGAGCAGATAAAGGATTCTTCAATCACAGATAGATTCAGGTCCTAGCACCCTAAGAGCAAGATACATATATAAGCTATAGATTCTTAGACTATTGGGAGTGTAATCAAGGGTAATTGGTGTTTAAAAGTACATATAACCACATCCCTTAGAATTTTGTGTCAAAAAGTTTCCTTTATAGGAAAGTTTGGGTTTTTGGCGTAATATGACCCGTTTTAGTTTTTCACAAGTTCTTATTGAAGATAGGTATAATAATAGTTTCTGGTCATAAATTTACTGGAATATGGTCGACTTTTCCAAATTTACACTTTTAGTCCCTCAAGTTTCTAAAATTACAAATTTTATCCCGAAGTTGGTTCTTTCCATTTCTTGACACACTATGGCCCTTAATAGTTTCTAGGGGTTCTTATATCACTTTTAGACCAATTTTACAAAGAGTTTTGGGGTCCTTTGCACAAAATCTTGTTTCCAACATTTAACCCGTTAAAACCCGTCTTTACCCGAAATCGACACTTTATTACATTTTCTTTAAGTCCTTTCCTCAACATATGGGTTTATGGTCCTTTAAATTTCTGAAATATTAAGGCCTTAAAGGTTTTGGGCTTGTTACATTATTTCTTAAGATTTCATCCAAGAATCCCCCGGTTAGACCCGTTTAAGCCAAGTAAGTTCATAGAATTAACGTGTTAACCCAACATTTCACCAAGTCTGGTTTTAGCCGCTGTTTTAATAGTTTTAGGGCCTGAAAATTTTAGTTTCTAATAGTTTGTTAGGGATTAGGCCATGTCAAAGTACTACAATCACCTATTCGGGTCCTAAAACATGATTCTAAAATCCATAACACCATACCAAATCATCCTACTTGCATTAATATCCTTTTAGCATCAAAAACATTCAGAAATTTCAGATCATACCCACGGGCATAGCAACCTAAGGTAACAAGGTCATGGTTGGGCACATAAGTCATCATTTACACGTGTGTAACATGAATTCCTAGGTTTAAACAACCAATTTATTCTAAATAATCGATATGTCCAGGTTATAAAAATTGATTATAAGGTGTTTTAAACAAGTTTTTAAGTGTTGAATGAGGTTTAGAATCATAGCAGATGGTTGGATGGCCCTGAAAACCCATGAAAAGAGGTCTTCGGGTAGATTCATGGCAATATTACAAGGTAAACATGTATGAAGGAATGTGTACCTCTTGTAGTTCTGAAAGTCACACAACGAAGTCAACCCGATCGTGGAATTCTGCCTTGGAACAAGAAAGGTAGGATTCAAAGAAGAGAAAGGAGAGAAAACATCGATAATGGTTTGTTCGGGTACAAGAGACTTACACACAAGATGTTTCGGGTTTGAAGATGGTTTTGAGAGTGTAGGAACTATTGGTTTGAGAGTCTAGAGTTGAAACTTGCTACTCTAGTTCCTGCTTGATAAAGTCTTTGGAAAAGTCCTCGGGTTTTTGGTGAAAGAGATTGCCGAGAGAGAGAGAGAGACCGAGTATAGAGAGAATTCGAGAGAGTGAAAAGGGTGGAGGAGGTAGGGACTTCGGTTTATGAAGGGAAAGGTGGAGTGTGGGTTTGGGTTAGTGAGAACCGAGGAGTGGTGTGGTTGGAGGGTGGAACGGCCGAATGCATGGCAACAATCCATGCATTGGCTGGTTTGGAGGTGCGCAGACTGGTCAAAAGCTTCTAGAAGTGTTCGGACATTTTAAAATGCTAAGTGTGGCCAAAAACACCAGAACAGTGCTCATGCGCCCACTTTCTGGGCGCCTGAACAGTTGTCATGCGCCTAAACAGTGGAAATGCGCCTAACTGCCAGATGCGTCCGAATAGTTGTCGTGCGCCTAACTGCCAGACGCGCCCGAATAGTTGTCATGCGCCTAAACAGTTCTGATACGCCTAAACAGTTCTAATGCGCCTAGAGGAAATTTTATAAGGATGACTTAGATTTAAATTTTATGTAAAAAAAAATTTCAAGGGATAAGGCCATTTAAGTGAATTTTCTAGCCTCGGGAACTAGTTCTAGGCTTAAACATGTCAAACAACAGTCAAACAGAGTTGCATAAATCATAGAAATTCATTAACCATAAAGAAAAGGAGATACATACATGAAATGAGATGATGCAATAATACAATGCTAAATCACTTTAGATTCTGGGAGTTGGACCTAGGAGTCAGTTGTTAAATTCACCCACCGTTTAGGAGATTTCGTCCCGAAATTTTAGCTTCAATTAGATTCTGAACGAGTGGGCTTAAAGAGGTGTGGATACTCTTTCTTCATCACATCTTCTCGTTCCCATATGAATTCAGGTCCCCGCCTAGAGTTCCATCTTACTTTCACTTTGGGTATCCGGCTTCGTCTGAGTTTCTGGACTAGTCGGTCGGTGATCTCTATGAGTTCTTCCACAAACTTCAACTCATTAGTCATTTTGGCATCTTTCAATGGGAGTTCCAAGGCCTTATCAACGAAACACTTCTTTAAGTTGGACACATGCAAAGTGTCATGTACATAGCTCAGCTCTTGGGGTAGCCTTAACTGGTATGCTACCGGGTCAACTCTCGATAATATTTCAAATGGTCCAATGTATCTTGGGCTTAACTTGCCCTTCTTTCCAAATCTTACCGTGCCTTTCCATGGCGCCACTTTTAGCATCACTCTATCGCCCACTTGAAATTCTAGGGGCTTTCGCCTTCTATCGGCATAATTCTTTTGACGATCTCGGGCTGCTCTCAATCGTTCTATAATCTTGAACACTTTGTCCGTGGTTTCCATTACAATATCAAGACCCATAATTTGGCTATCACCAATCTCATTCCAACTCAAAGGTGAACGACACTTTCTGCCATATAGGGCTTCGTATGGGGCTGCTTTTATACTTGCGTGATAACTATTATTATAGGAAAACTCCACCAGAGGAAGGTGATTATCCCAACTTCCCCCGAAATCGAGTATGTAAGCTCTCAACATGTCCTCCAATGTTTGAATAGTTCTTTCACTTTTCCCATCGGTTTGAGGGTGGTATGCAGTGCTCAAGTTAAGTCGCGTCCCCAAAGCCTGCTGGAGAGACTTCCAAAATCGTGAAGTGAAACGACAATCACGGTCTGAGATAATCGATAGTGGCACTCCATGTCTTGTTACAATCTCATCAATGTATATTCGCGCTAGTTTCGGTAAGTCGTAATCTTCTCGCATCGGTAGGAAGTGGGCCGATTTGGTCAGCCTATCCACTATTACCCAGATTGCATCATACCCACGAGAAGTTCTTGGCAACTTTGTAACGAAATCCATAGTAATGTTATCCCATTTCCATTCCGGGATTTCAGGCTGTTGTAAGGTTCCTGACGGCTTTTGGTTCTCTGCCTTTACCATTGCCCACGTCAGACATTTCCCCAGATAGGTAGCAATGGATTTCTTCATTCCGGGCCACCAGAAAAGAGCCCTTAAATCCTGATACATTTTGTCACTTCCAGGATGAACGGAGTATTTTGATTTGTGTGCTTCATCCAGGACTATCTCTCTAATTCCCCCATGTTTCGGTATCCAGGTTCTTCTCTCGTGCTTATACAGCCCGTCACTACACAATTCCAAACGTTTTTCCATTCCTGTTAGCATTTCTTCTGCTAGTTTATCCTTGCTCAAGGCTTCTTTTTGTGCTTCTATCAATCTAGCGGTAAGGCTGGTATACACACTCATTTTTAGAGCACGGACACGAATGGGTTTCTCCCTTTCCTTTCTGCTTAGGGCATCAGCCACCACATTGGCCTTTCCTGGGTGGTAGCAAATTTCGCATTCATAATCACTCAGCAGTTCTACCCACCTTCGCTGGCGCATATTTAGCATCTTTTGCTCAAGGATGTGTTGCAGACTTTTATGGTCGGTGTAGATGACGCATTTGGTACCGTAAAGGTAGTGTCTCCATATCTTGAGAGCAAACACCAAGGCACCCAGCTCCAGATCATGGGTAGTATAGTTTTTCTCATGCTCATTCAACAATCTGGACGCGTAAGCAATCACTTTATCTCGCTGCATCAACACACATCCAAGTCCTTGACGCGAGGCGTCGCAAAAAACTAAGCGAGTCGGTAGGGTACCTTGGCCACTGGTGCGGCACCAGGCACCAGATCTATCTGGAATTCAACCTGTCTAGTCGGAGGTAGTCCCGGTAGATCCTCAGGAAAAATTTCCGGGTATTCAGCCGCCACCGATATATCTTCGATCCTCTTTTCCTTTCTCGCTTTTGTAACGTAGATTATGAAAGCTGAGCATCCCTTGCAGAGACTCTTGGTAGCCTTCAAGTGGGAAATCATGGGGTATAGTGTGCTGTTTTTGTCACCGTGGATTGTTAGCGTACTTCCATCAGTTAAAGGTATTCTAAGCAAGCACTCACTACATACAATTACAGCCTTATATTTTGCTAACCAATCCATTCCCACAACTACATCAAATCCCCCTAAAGTGATAGGCATCAAGTCTATCTTAAACGGAATACCCTCTAGTTCTATTGTGCAATCTTTGATAATTTCATTGGTTTCTATTATTTTACCATCAGCTAATTCCACCGCGTAAGCATCAGTTAGGGCACAAGCCTCCAAATCAATTAAATGCCTAAAGGTAGGGGAAACAAAACTTCCAGTTGCTCCAGTATCAAACAAAACAGTAGCAGGGTGGTTATTAATGAGGAACGTACCGTTTACCATGTTGGGATCTTTGCGAGCACCATTGGGGTCCATCACGAACGCTCTCCCTTTAGGCTTGTTAGGCCTAGCGTCCCTGTCTCTTTCTAGTTTGGGGCACGTATTTCGCATGTGTCCTGGATCCCCGCATTCGTAACATTGCTTCCCGGGCTTGAATGTGCAGTCCTTAATCAGGTGGCCGGTTTGTTTGCACCAAAAGTAGGGCATCGGATTGCATTCCCCTTGGTGGTGCAGTTTGCATTTGGTGCATAAGGGGTTGGTGCCTACATACAGCCTTTGACCTCTTGCTCCTTGTTCATCACTCCTTGACCTTTCATCGGCCCTCCTGTTTGAGCTACTACCACCACCACTGGGCCTTCTAACATCAATCCACCTTCTCTTCTCGCCCGATAACCTCTTTTTATCCTCGTTCCTCCCCTGATCTGTCCATCCAGCCCTGATCAGGTCGTCTGTTAAGCTGCCAGTAAGATCGACAGCCGATTGAAGGGTTGTAGGTCTAGCAGATCGGACCATGCTTCTGACTCTGGGATGCAGGCCCTAGTTAAATCGAGCTACGCCTTTAGATTCGGGAGTTACCAAATGAGGCACAAGTTGGGATAGAGCAGAGAATCGGTTGATGTACTCGGTGTAATTTGAGCCCCTCATTTCCAGACTCAAAAATTCTGCCTCTAGCTTCTCCAGCAGGGTCATGGGACAGTACTTACCGGTCATCAGTTCTCGAAATTCCGACCACTTCATGCGGCCGACAGAATCTCTGCCCCTTGGCGGAAAGATAGTCTTCCACCATTCTAAGGCTGGCCCCTTTAAGGATTGGGAGGCAAACCTGACCATATGCTCATTCTTTCACTCGCTTATATCCAGCACAGCTTCAATTTCATCTAGCCAGCGGTAGGTGTCTATTGCCCCTTCAGTGCCAAAGAAGTCCTTTGGCTTGCATGACATGAAAGTTTTGTATGAACATCCGGTCCTTACCTCTTCAACATTCCCAGCATTTCCCGCAACGTTTCCGAGTCCGACATTCTGGGATGTATTTCCCTGATTAACATTTATTTGCACGATGATGGTGGGAATAGCATTTGCAATTTGTTGGGCCACCAAGTTGGCAATCCTCTCATCGTTTTCGCGGTTAGAGTTCTCCTCCCGGTCGGCCCTGGGTGGAGTGGGTGATCGGTTCCCACCTCGACCCCTAGGGCGTCCAACACCCCTGTTTCTTCCTCTGCGTGTCTCCCTTCTAAGCGCCATTCTGGTGTCAATCATAGTGAAACTCATTTAGTGTCTCATAATTTGTTTCGAGTATCCCACATACCAATTGACTCCCTAAGGTCGTTCCACAACACACAAGGATTCACATAACACACAAAAAGTCATACATAGTCTCACATATATATGGAATCAATTAGCAATTCAAAAAGGCAATCAAGATAGATTCCTAGAATAAACTAATACATAACCCAAACAAGCAACCAGTAATAGATAAGATAGTATCATAAGAGAAGTTCAATCATAGATAGTAAAACAAACATCAAATAGGGTCGATAGTTTCGTAGCAATACAAGCTGGAAGGTGCCATCACCCCTAAAAATAGTATCAGAGATAAATAGTTTCTCATAAAGATAGCATCATTCAATAATCAAGTTTCATCCAGTCACTACTGCCATTTCTTCTTTAACCACCCGAACCAGCCTGACCCCTTCTTCTTTTGTTCTTGCTCCAAGCGCTGGACACCATGGGACGCCATTAGTGCCTGAAATTGGGCGGACTGCGAGGTCCATGTGGCATGCTGAATCGTCAACTCATGACGATTGATGGTCCTCAATATATCGCTCAACGTGGGGTCGGAAGGATCAAAGTCACTGGCACGACGGCTGGACTGCGAGTAGTGGTCTCCAGCTAAAATGCTCGGGCCATCATACATGTTGTGCCTCGGAGGCATCCAAAACTCGTCCTGAGGTAGGCGTCTAGGTGGTCCCATCATCGGGGGCGCCGGTGCAGGAGCAGTCGCCGGTGGAGGTGGAGGAGGCGGCATCCTAAACGAGACAGAAGCTCCAGATCGGGCGCTCTTCCGTGGTCGAGTGATGACTCGCGCGCCCCTATTCCCAATAGGTGGGATGGGAGAGTGCGCCGGTGCTGGTACATGGGGTGAGTTTGAGCGGATCTGGCTACTTGACTGAGATGTTGAGGATGAATCTTCGGATGGCTCGGTGTCATCAGATGTAACAAATATCCATCCGGGGTGACTGCATCGCGTAATGTACTCCTTATATTGAGATGGGGAAGTCGCCTTTCTCAGCCGTCCTACAGGGGCGGTCTCGTCCACGGGGAATGCGGGTGCTTTAACGTTGTTGGCCATAGTCCTCGAGTTCCTGTAAAATCATCATGAGTAATTTGGTTTCTCATAGCTCATGGCAATAGTGACGATAGTATCTCATAATAACAGTTACAACAGTAACGAAGGTAGTAGTATCTCATATTAATAGAAACACAGGTTACCTCATAGACAAGACAAGATTTAGACTCACACAGAGCATTTTCTATGCAAAGAAAAGATTTTTAACACCAAATAGGGGATCGTGCCGGAATTCACGCGTCCAGTAAATTCATGATTATATTGATCAAGTGTAATCATCAATTTACCCAACCCATTCATCCTAACACATTCCAAAACATGACAGTCCTAGGGTATCGGGGTTGTAGCCTAGGGTCTACTAAGGTATTCCCGATTTCTCTACAACCTGTGGCTTTGATACTAATCTGTCACACCCCGGGCCCAGAAGAGGGTGAGACGTCTCAGACTAGCAACATACATGGCAGCGGAAACAGAACCACACAAGAGCGCACAAGGAGAGAAATCATAATGGCATTGCATTACATCAATGTTATCCGGGTTAACACAGTCAAACCCTAACAATAGAAGCATCCAATACAATACTATCCTAAGACATACATATTAAAAGCTGAATGTTCAAATGATTTAAAAAATCCTAGTAATGCCATTTAGGTAGTCACAGTGCTAAGACATCTTTGGAGTCTTTCATAAGGTCCAAGCTCAACGAGGATTTCCTTAAACATGCTCAAAAGAAATTTGTGTCAACTAAAAAGTTGGTGATTTCAAGTGCTTAAAGTTTAAAAACAAGAGGGCTCATTGAACCCATAGTATAGTTTAAAAGCATAGTATCTCAGTTGTGGGATCACAATCAACCCTGCACTCAGCCCCGGCTAGCCTCTTCTAAACTTGTGTTGCCGGTAATCCCATAAGGGAAACTGAGCCTCATAGCAGCATACCATACCTGCCGGATGGTACACCATAGTATCTTACAAAACCTGTTACATGCCACAACGACCCTGCAGGATCTCAGTGTGGTACCCTTCTCATCGAAAGGCACTGTGCGTGGGGGTTTCCCCAAGTAGATCTACCCATATAATCAAGCGGTTCACAAAAGAATTAATGATTGTGATACAAAAATGCTGGTTCTAACAATAGCCATAATATACAATAGTATCTCATAATGCCATCTTATAATAGTATCTCATAGTAGTACTTCAAATAAGTTTGATTCAAACAGAGCATGTTTCACCCCAAAATAGTAATAAAAGGGGGACACGAGAAACTCACCTTGAGCAGATAAAGGATTCTTCAATCACAGATAGATTCAGGTCCTAGCACCCTAAGAGCAAGATACATATATAAGCTATAGATTCTTAGACTATTGGGAGTGTAATCAAGGGTAATTGGTGTTTAAAAGTACATATGACCACATCCCTTAGAAATTTGTGTCAAAAAGTTTCCTTTTTAGGAAAGTTTGGGTTTTTGGCGTAATATGACCCGTTTTAGTTTTTCACAAGTTCTTATTGAAGATAGGTATAATAATAGTTTCTGGTCATAAATTTACTGGAATATGGTCGACTTTTCCAAATTTACACTTTTAGTCCCTCAAGTTTCCAAAATTACAATTTTTACCTCGAAGTTGGTTCTTTCCATTTCTTGACACACTATGGCCCTTAATAGTTTCTAGGGGTCCTTATATCACTTTTAGACCAATTTTACAAAGAGTTTTGGGGTCCTTTGCACAAAATCTTGTTTCCAACATTTAACCCGTTAAAACCCGTCTTTACCCGAAATCGACACTTTATTACATTTTCTTTAAGTCCTTTCCTCAACATATGGGTTTATGGTCCTTTAACTTTCTGAAATATTAAGGCCTTAAAGGTTTTTGGGCTTGTTACATTATTTCTTAAGATTTCATCCAAGAATCCCCCGGTTAGACCCGTTTAAGCCAAGTAAGTTCATAGAATTAACATGTTAACCCAAAATTTCACCAAGTCTGGTTTTAGCCACTGTTTTAATAGTTTTAGGGCCTGAAAATTTTAGTTTCTAATAGTTTGTTAGGGATTAGGCCATGTCAAAGTACTACAATCACCTATTCGAGTCCTAAAACATGATTCTAAAATCCATAACACCATATCAAATCATCCTACTCGCAATAATATCCTTTTAGCATAAAAAACATTCAGAAATTTTAGATCATACCCACGGGCATAGCAACCTAAGGTAACAAGGTCATGGTTGGGCACATAAGTCATCATTACACGTGTGTAACATGAATTCCTAGGTTTAAACAACCAATTTACTCTAAATACTCGATATGTCCAGGGTATAAAATTGATTATAAGGTGTTTTAAAGAAGTTTTTAAGTGTGGAATGAGGTTTAGAATCGTGGCAGATGGTTGGATGGCCCTGAAAACCCATGAAAAGAGGTCTTCGGGTAGATTCATGGCAATATTACAAGGTAAACATGTATGAAGGAATGTGTACCTCTTGTAGTTCTGAAAGTCATACAACGAAGTCAACCCGGTCGTGGAATTCTGCCTTGGAACAAGAAAGGTAGGATTCAAAGAAGAGAAAGGAGAGAAAACATCGATAATGGTTTGTTCGAGTACAAGAGACTTACACACAAGATGTTTCGGGTTTGAAGATGGTTTAGAGAGTGTAGGAACTGCTGGTTCGAGAGTCCAGAGTTGAAGCTTGCTACTCTAGTTTCTGCTTGATGAAGTCTTCGAAAAAGTCCTCGGGTTTTTGGTGAAAGAGATTGTCGAGAGAGTGAGAGACCGAGTATAGAGAGAATTCGAGAGAGTGAAAAGGGTGGAGGAGGTAGGGACTTTGGTTTATGAAGGGAAAGGTGGAGTGTGGGTTCGGGTTAGTGAGAACCGAGGAGTGGTGTGGTTGGAGGGTGGAACGGCCGAATGCATGGCAACAATCCATGCATTGGCTGGTTTAGAGGTACACAGACTGGTCAAAAGCTTCTAGAAGGGTTTGGACATTTTAAAATGCTAAGTGTGGCCAAAAACGCCCGAACAGTGCTCATACGCCCACTTTCTGGGCGCCTAAACAGTTGTCATGCGCCTAAACAGTGGAAATGCGCCTAACTGCCAGATGCGCCCGAATAGTTGTCGTGCGCCTAAACAGTGGAAATGCGCCTAACTGCCAGATGCGCCCGAATAGTTGTCGTGCGCCTAAACAGTTCTGATGCGCCTAAACAGTTCTAATGCGCCTAGAGGGAATTTTATAAGGATGACTTAGATTTAAATTTTATGTAAAAAAATTTTTCAAGGGATAAGGCCATTTAAGTGAATTTTCTAGCCTCGGGAACTAGTTCTAGGCTTAAACATATCAAACAACAATCAAACAGAGTTGCATAAATCATAGAAATTCATTAACCATAAAGAAAAAGAGATACATAAATGAAATGAGATTATGCAATAATACAATGCTAAATCACATTAGATTCTGGGAGTTGGACCTAGGAGTCAGTTGTTACAGTATAGGCTTAAGCAAATTCATAAGCGTAACAACCAGATTATAGTGCATACATCACATAAGTATACATAGCAAAAAAAACAAATCTCCATAGCAAAAAACACATAAGTCTTTAGTAAATACTCCATAGCAAAAAACATCAAATCACTAGGATATTCAAAACCTATACAACCTTCATTATTATTTTATCCAGTCTTAAAACGTACATAACCAAGCATATAACCCTTCTAATAGGGTTCATAGTTTTCACATAACCCAAAAAAAACAAAAAAAAAAAAAAAAAATCTCAAAAACACATTATAATTCCAGCCTGTCTCAGAATTTATCAACCGTAATACCATCCCTACAAACCTCATACGCCTGTCTACTTCTCGTCTTCTTCATGCCAACACTGAAATGCAACTTTGATCCTTCAGAGGTGACGCAAGTTACTTTAACCCAAACCATAACTTTTGTCTTTAGCCCTTCTATATCGGTTATCTTCCCTTTTTCAAGATAACCGCTTACACTGGTTGAAAACCTTAAAACAGATGAATCTCTATAGCCAACTTCACATATTGTGGGTATGAGGACGGTAAGCTTTTTGGTTTGTTCATCAAACTCATAATTTGTGGCATCACGAGGGAAGATACCTATTGGCAAGTCGTATTCCTTGAGTAGTTCGGTCAGCGGCTTTTGCATTTTTCCTGCAAAGGTAAAGTATGTAATTACCCTTTTCTAAAACACCTAATCTGAGACACTTCTACTACCATCTATTTAACTTTTACACAAAATGTTAGTTTTCGTCATGTTTATGTATGAATTCCTTGATGCTTAAATAATGAAAATTTACCAAACAATAAAGTATTTTACTATTTTGGAACGGATGGAGTATTACATCTCTGGCAGTTGGTTAGAAACTGAGTGGCACCATTTACATCCCTAAACTAACCAAAAAAATTAATGAAAATGATAATATGAAACAAACTTCCATACTTGATGTATTTGGGTGAAAAATCTTGTATGATATTTATATATACTTTCTTAACTTTGCCGAAAAAAATAGAGTTTTCAACTTGAAATTAGTTACTAGAGGAAAACAAGATTACGATTCCACACCAAAGATTATAGAATAATCAATTCTCAATTGAAAGAAATCAACACATTGAACTCATCTCATTAACACAAATTTGATTACATAGAAGAACAGGAAAACTGACTCTCAAAAGGCAAAGTTGTAACTAACCACTGATGAGTATTAACAAACTATTAATACCCTATGACATTCTGTAATAAACCCGCAAGAATACAATATGAACATAATTGGTCCGTGTACTATTTACTTCATAAGTTACCATAGAAACAAAGAGAGTAGAAAACAAACCTTTCATTTTGTTGATGAACCATGCTGCTCCACCAGAGATACTACTTTGCAAACTCTAAGAAACATAAACAAGAACAAAAGATCAGGAACCCAAGATGTGTCACGACTGAAATATGATGATAGAACTTGTACATAAATAATTGGTTTTCAAAAACTAAGGCATTCCTATTACAAAGAGTGCATTCTGTCATGCACACATACATTCTTTTCCTTTCTTAGGCAAAGAATATTTTAGGTTCAATTTGTACATTAAACCATCCAATTTTCTATTTTCCGTTTTAGGTGCCACGTCTTGATTTCTCCTCCCGTGAAGCAAACAATTAAATCTGCATTATTCTCAGACTGAAATGAAAATATCAAACAATCAGATGAAATAAGATCTTAATCCTTTACTTGCACAAGACATTTATATATAAGAGTTTCCTGGTGCAATAAAGATCATATTTATATACTATTTACAGAAGATATTAAGGAATGTGCCATCAAGAAACAAAGGATAACAGGAACAGTCAATGACTAATGCATAATTTATCAGCAAGCCACTAAAACCCGTACAAAATGACGCTTTATAACATGTAAATCACCCAACTACTGCTAAAAAATTATGTAATAGTCACTGTCCATCTAAGTATTAACATTCCAAAAAGATGATATCAATGAATTCTGAAGCATATTTATCGTCTGCAGAAGGACATACATGGTAAGTTTCAAATTGAATTCTTTGCACGGAATCCAAAACTCATAAGGACATATCAGAAGTTAACATCAACATTCCTGTATCCAAGTTATTATGCTATTCTTAGAGAAGAGATTCTAAGTATTATCATGGCTAGGCGGTTTTCATAAAGATACGGGATACTGAAGATTTTGATAGGGGTTATTACAATATGAGATGAATTTGCCCCTTCAATGAACCCAAAGACATATACAGGTTAATCAACTCATCAAAGATCTATCGTAAAAGCGAAGATAACCACAATCGAATAATCAAAATGATACGAAATCATGCCAACATTTAGCATCTAAACAGGATATTAACCCAAAGCTATAGAATTAAGCATGTGACAGGTAAGTTGAATGATACATGACATTTGGCACAGATGAGTCAATTACGGTTGAAAGACTTACGTTGATATCATCGCCGACGGAATTGAGTTCTTTGTTGGCTTTGTTACCGAGCCAGTAACTTCCGAGCTTGCCCATAAGCTGATCCATACTCCAGTTGTCAGGAATGAGGATGAATTCCGGTGCCTGATTTCCAGAAAGAGAGAGACTGTGTGTGGGTGTGAGCGGTTGAATTGAATGGGTTTGGGGTTGTTTTAATTTTCTTACGACTTTTCAGAGGTTTCCTTCGTCACTTTCATGTAAGTTACACCTACCATCCTTAGAGTTTTCATTTTGTACTAAACGGCACTAGAGTTTGACTTACTTTAAATTCCACTTGACTTTCAAAGCAAAATCAGAATTACATGGACGTTAACAAACCAATACACCTTGGCACGTTCCAGAAATTAAATGGATCAGAGAAGCATTATTATTTGAAAGAGGATACCCAACTCCACCGCCGGTTAACTTAGCGCGTTTGGAATTTTTTAAGTTTTAAAATAATAATACGAGTTATTATCAACTTAAATATATGCTTTTGGGATTAGACTTGATCATCAACTACTTGCGGATTTGTTTATTTATATTAAAGTTAATTATACGAACAAACCATGGGTTTTGTACGTATTTTATGTTTAGTCCTCAGTTTGAAAAAAATTACAAATGTCTAGGAAAAAATACACATTGATAGTTTCTTACACTAAAAATGTTAAGTTTCTTTGTTAACTACATATGAAATTACTAAAATACTTTTAAATAAAATATAAAAATAAATAATTACACCAAGATAAAACCTAACCTAACCTACCCCACCCCCTTCATCTTTTTCTTCATCATCAGTCATCCCTTTCCACCACCATCTAAAAACTCATGTGCCACTACCGATCACTACCATCACCACAGGTCATGACTGTCACCAAAAAAACCCCTTTACTACTGCTAGTGTAGGTGGTTAGGAGACGGGATTTGCAGTGGCGATGGCGATGGTGATTTTCTGTTTTCAGATGGCGATGGCGAGGTGATGGGCGATGGCGAGGTGATGCGGTTGCGATGGCGGTGGCGACAGATGTGCGATAGGATGTTTTGTGCTTTCAAGGAGGAAGAATGATGGGGGTGGGGTGGTGTTGTTGGTGGTTGGGGGGAAGAAGGTCTAATGTGCGATAGAATGTTTTGTGTTGGTCATTGTGTTACCCATTATGTCTCATGTTGACTATTGTGTTATGTATTGTATTTTATAAAATGATGATTTTCAAATAACACAATGTTGAAAATGTAATTATTTTTACGTTTTTTCCAATTCATTGTGTAAAATCAGGTAATTTTGTAATCATCATCAAGCAGCTCATTATGTCTATTGCTAATCATCGAGTCTAGTACATGTCATTTTGTTACCTATTGTGTCTAATGTTGGCCATTGTGTTATGCATTGTGTTTTTTAAAATGATGAATTTTGAATAACACAACAACGAGAAATGTAAACTTTTTATGTTTCAAATTCATTATGTATACCTCGTCAGATAATTGTGTAATCCTCATCAATTCAGAAGATTACATAGCAACCTGACGAAATTACACAATGAGTTAAAAAAACCTGAAAAAAACTAAGTTTTTTGTATATCAACACTATCTGCATTTAAAGATTAAAATGCTTGTTTTTATGGTGTAAGTTTTTAAACAGCAATGTCGTATGTAAAAGTTATAAATGTTTAAAAAAAGTGAAACCCGAGAAGGGAGAATATTAAATTTTTTATCCCCAACCTAGTTTTGATCAAAAGAACACGTGTCAACATCTTAATCTTTCTTATATTTTTTATGTTTAGAACACCTTGTATTTGAACCTTTCCTTAATTCTATATCTATATTTTATATATGAAGCATCTCTTTAGAACGCAATTGTAATTTTACTTAAACATTAAGACACTTAATACAACTTATAAAGTATCAGGTACAAATATTCCATGCAATAGTTCTTATTTTTTCGTATTAAATAAACTTCTTTTGATTTAATAATGCAAGATTATCTACATTAAGTATTACATTACCCGTTCAAAAATTTAATATACTATTTATAATAATTAAAATTAACATCTAAATTTATAAAGAAGTATTATCTTATTTAAATACTTACTTATGTTATTATTAATAATAATATCAGTAGTAGTACTAATAATAATAATCATGATGATGATGATGATGATGATGATGATGATGATGATGATGATGATGATGATGATGATGATGATGATGATGATGATGATGATGATGATGATGATGATGATGATGATGATGATGATGATGATGATGATGATGATGATGATGATGATGATGATGATGATGATGATGATGATGATGATGATGATGATGATGATGATGATGATGATGATGATGATGATGATGATGATGATGATGATGATGATGATGATGATGATGATGATGATGATGATGATGATGATGATGATGATGATGATGATGATGATGATGATGATGATGATGATGATGATGATGATGATGATGATGATGATGATGATGATGATGATGATGATGATGATGATGATGATGATGATGATGATGATGATGATGATGATGATGATGATGATGATGATGATGATGATGATGATGATGATGATGATGATGATGATGATGATGATGATGATGATGATGATGATGATGATGATGATGATGATGATGATGATGATGATGATGATGATGATGATGATGATGATGATGATGATGATGATGATGATGATGATGATGATGATGATGATGATGATGATGATGATGATGATGATGATGATGATGATGATGATGATGATGATGATGATGATGATGATGATGATGATGATGATGATGATGATGATGATGATGATGATGATGATGATGATGATGATGATGATGATGATGATGATGATGATGATGATGATGATGATGATGATGATGATGATGATGATGATGATGATGATGATGATGATGATGATGATGATGATGATGATGATGATGATGATGATGATGATGATGATGATGATGATGATGATGATGATGATGATGATGATGATGATGATGATGATGATGATGATGATGATGATGATGATGATGATGATGATGATGATGATGATGATGATGATGATGATGATGATGATGATGATGATGATGATGATGATGATGATGATGATGATGATGATGATGATGATGATGATGATGATGATGATGATGATGATGATGATGATGATGATGATGATGATGATGATGATGATGATGATGATGATGATGATGATGATGATGATGATGATGATGATGATGATGATGATGATGATGATGATGATGATGATGATGATGATGATGATGATGATGATGATGATGATGATGATGATGATGATGATGATGATGATGATGATGATGATGATGATGATGATGATGATGATGATGATGATGATGATGATGATGATGATGATGATGATGATGATGATGATGATGATGATGATGATGATGATGATGATGATGATGATGATGATGATGATGATGATGATGATGATGATGATGATGATGATGATGATGATGATGATGATGATGATGATGATGATGATGATGATGATGATGATGATGATGATGATGATGATGATGATGATGATGATGATGATGATGATGATGATGATGATGATGATGATGATGATGATGATGATGATGATGATGATGATGATGATGATGATGATGATGATGATGATGATGATGATGATGATGATGATGATGATGATGATGATGATGATGATGATGATGATGATGATGATGATGATGATGATGATGATGATGATGATGATGATGATGATGATGATGATGATGATGATGATGATGATGATGATGATGATGATGATGATGATGATGATGATGATGATGATGATGATGATGATGATGATGATGATGATGATGATGATGATGATGATGATGATGATGATGATGATGATGATGATGATGATGATGATGATGATGATGATGATGATGATGATGATGATGATGATGATGATGATGATGATGATGATGATGATGATGATGATGATGATGATGATGATGATGATGATGATGATGATGATGATGATGATGATGATGATGATGATGATGATGATGATGATGATGATGATGATGATGATGATGATGATGATGATGATGATGATGATGATGATGATGATGATGATGATGATGATGATGATGATGATGATGATGATGATGATGATGATGATGATGATGATGATGATGATGATGATGATGATGATGATGATGATGATGATGATGATGATGATGATGATGATGATGATGATGATGATGATGATGATGATGATGATGATGATGATGATGATGATGATGATGATGATGATGATGATGATGATGATGATGATGATGATGATGATGATGATGATGATGATGATGATGATGATGATGATGATGATGATGATGATGATGATGATGATGATGATGATGATGATGATGATGATGATGATGATGATGATGATGATGATGATGATGATGATGATGATGATGATGATGATGATGATGATGATGATGATGATGATGATGATGATGATGATGATGATGATGATGATGATGATGATGATGATGATGATGATGATGATGATGATGATGATGATGATGATGATGATGATGATGATGATGATGATGATGATGATGATGATGATGATGATGATGATGATGATGATGATGATGATGATGATGATGATGATGATGATGATGATGATGATGATGATGATGATGATGATGATGATGATGATGATGATGATGATGATGATGATGATGATGATGATGATGATGATGATGATGATGATGATGATGATGATGATGATGATGATGATGATGATGATGATGATGATGATGATGATGATGATGATGATGATGATGATGATGATGATGATGATGATGATGATGATGATGATGATGATGATGATGATGATGATGATGATGATGATGATGATGATGATGATGATGATGATGATGATGATGATGATGATGATGATGATGATGATGATGATGATGATGATGATGATGATGATGATGATGATGATGATGATGATGATGATGATGATGATGATGATGATGATGATGATGATGATGATGATGATGATGATGATGATGATGATGATGATGATGATGATGATGATGATGATGATGATGATGATGATGATGATGATGATGATGATGATGATGATGATGATGATGATGATGATGATGATGATGATGATGATGATGATGATGATGATGATGATGATGATGATGATGATGATGATGATGATGATGATGATGATGATGATGATGATGATGATGATGATGATGATGATGATGATGATGATGATGATGATGATGATGATGATGATGATGATGATGATGATGATGATGATGATGATGATGATGATGATGATGATGATGATGATGATGATGATGATGATGATGATGATGATGATGATGATGATGATGATGATGATGATGATGATGATGATGATGATGATGATGATGATGATGATGATGATGATGATGATGATGATGATGATGATGATGATGATGATGATGATGATGATGATGATGATGATGATGATGATGATGATGATGATGATGATGATGATGATGATGATGATGATGATGATGATGATGATGATGATGATGATGATGATGATGATGATGATGATGATGATGATGATGATGATGATGATGATGATGATGATGATGATGATGATGATGATGATGATGATGATGATGATGATGATGATGATGATGATGATGATGATGATGATGATGATGATGATGATGATGATGATGATGATGATGATGATGATGATGATGATGATGATGATGATGATGATGATGATGATGATGATGATGATGATGATGATGATGATGATGATGATGATGATGATGATGATGATGATGATGATGATGATGATGATGATGATGATGATGATGATGATGATGATGATGATGATGATGATGATGATGATGATGATGATGATGATGATGATGATGATGATGATGATGATGATGATGATGATGATGATGATGATGATGATGATGATGATGATGATGATGATGATGATGATGATGATGATGATGATGATGATGATGATGATGATGATGATGATGATGATGATGATGATGATGATGATGATGATGATGATGATGATGATGATGATGATGATGATGATGATGATGATGATGATGATGATGATGATGATGATGATGATGATGATGATGATGATGATGATGATGATGATGATGATGATGATGATGATGATGATGATGATGATGATGATGATGATGATGATGATGATGATGATGATGATGATGATGATGATGATGATGATGATGATGATGATGATGATGATGATGATGATGATGATGATGATGATGATGATGATGATGATGATGATGATGATGATGATGATGATGATGATGATGATGATGATGATGATGATGATGATGATGATGATGATGATGATGATGATGATGATGATGATGATGATGATGATGATGATGATGATGATGATGATGATGATGATGATGATGATGATGATGATGATGATGATGATGATGATGATGATGATGATGATGATGATGATGATGATGATGATGATGATGATGATGATGATGATGATGATGATGATGATGATGATGATGATGATGATGATGATGATGATGATGATGATGATGATGATGATGATGATGATGATGATGATGATGATGATGATGATGATGATGATGATGATGATGATGATGATGATGATGATGATGATGATGATGATGATGATGATGATGATGATGATGATGATGATGATGATGATGATGATGATGATGATGATGATGATGATGATGATGATGATGATGATGATGATGATGATGATGATGATGATGATGATGATGATGATGATGATGATGATGATGATGATGATGATGATGATGATGATGATGATGATGATGATGATGATGATGATGATGATGATGATGATGATGATGATGATGATGATGATGATGATGATGATGATGATGATGATGATGATGATGATGATGATGATGATGATGATGATGATGATGATGATGATGATGATGATGATGATGATGATGATGATGATGATGATGATGATGATGATGATGATGATGATGATGATGATGATGATGATGATGATGATGATGATGATGATGATGATGATGATGATGATGATGATGATGATGATGATGATGATGATGATGATGATGATGATGATGATGATGATGATGATGATGATGATGATGATGATGATGATGATGATGATGATGATGATGATGATGATGATGATGATGATGATGATGATGATGATGATGATGATGATGATGATGATGATGATGATGATGATGATGATGATGATGATGATGATGATGATGATGATGATGATGATGATGATGATGATGATGATGATGATGATGATGATGATGATGATGATGATGATGATGATGATGATGATGATGATGATGATGATGATGATGATGATGATGATGATGATGATGATGATGATGATGATGATGATGATGATGATGATGATGATGATGATGATGATGATGATGATGATGATGATGATGATGATGATGATGATGATGATGATGATGATGATGATGATGATGATGATGATGATGATGATGATGATGATGATGATGATGATGATGATGATGATGATGATGATGATGATGATGATGATGATGATGATGATGATGATGATGATGATGATGATGATGATGATGATGATGATGATGATGATGATGATGATGATACCTAATCCATTTAGAAAATATATTTGACTCGTATAACTTGTCTAATAAATTTTTCTTATTAGGTATAGGATACCTAATCTATTTTAAAACTTTATTAAGCGGTTTGTAGTTTATTACTAACCTTGTACGCCTCTTTCTTGTTCAAAATGTTTATTGACATAAAAGGCTGTACATGACCACGAAGACTTGGAATTTCTTATTAAATTTTTGTTTAGAAGAGATTTTATCTCTTGTTTACAAAATTTTAAATATTCAGAATTCATTTGACAAGGTCGAGCCTTGGTCGGAATCTGACTTTCATTAAAATTTTCTTCATATGGAAGTGAAACAATACGTTTCTTTCTATCCCAGAAAGTATTGGGATGATCATTACATATTTGTAAACTAAACTGGTGTTCTATTAATTTAATTTTTTCTTGTAGTTTTGGATTATTTAATCTCACTTGAATATTTAAAGAAAATATTTCCTTTTGTAGAAAATTAATTTGATTTATTTTTGCTTTTAGCAATTTATCTTTTATAATATTTAATGTTCTTGTTATTGGATTAGAAATGAATTTAAAAATAATATCTTTTCCTTCATACGTACCAGTTATTCCAGTACGGTCTACATTTTTCAATGGAAATATTTATCAAAGAAAAGACTTCCAAGTATTACTTGGTTTCCAAGATTTTTTACCAATACAAAGCTTGAATTAATACAAGTATTATTTTGACAAATAAAAGCTTGAGGAATTTTATAATTTACTTCTAATTTACATTTCCCAGCATGACTGAGAGTATGTGTAGTTTTATAATAGTATTTCATAGGAATTAATCCTTCTTATATACAATTTAAATCTGCACCGCTATCAAAGAGTGCAACTACTTCTATTAAGAAATCATTTTCTGTTTGTAATTTAATTTTTTCATGCCATTTTTGAGAAGTGATAATTTCTCTTATATTTTTCAGATATAATTCTGATTCTTCTATTGGCTGTATATTTAATTTATTTATTTCTAGACATATTATTCTATTGTCTAATTCTTTATATTTTGTTGTAAAATTTTTATATCTGATTTCAAATTATCAATTTTTTTTTTAATTGTTGTATATCAACAGGTTTTTTATCTTTATTTCTCTGATTCAATTGAATTTTTAATTCAGCCACAGAAAATGGTTTTGATTTTTTAAAATTTGAACAAGAAGGACCTTCTTCTTGTTTATACATATATGAAGAGATTATTTTCTCTTTAATCTGTGGATCATCTACCACTTTTAACAATTCTATTATTTCACTTGTTAAAACATTTTTTTCCATATTTTGAAATTGTGAAATTATTTGTTAAATATTTTCTTCTTCTTCTTCTGGAGTATTATTACAGCAATTGTTTCTGCAACAGTTTTCTTCTTCAGAGGAAGAGTATAGACTTTCATTTTCTAAAATATTTAAATCTTCATTTGAAGATTGATTAGATTCAGTATCTGATTCTAATAATATTTTTGATATTTGAGTTTTTAAGTCTTCATCTTCTAGCTTATTAAGCTTCTTCCTAACCCAGCAAGTTTTTGCTATGTGACCTATTTTTCCACATTTCTTACAGATTAATTTTGACCTATATGTCTTATACGAAGGCTTATGTTCCTCGTATTTTTGCATTCTTTTATTTTTTCTATCTTCCCTTTTCCTTTTTCTTTTATGATGTTGGTAGGGATTTGATTTTTTAATTTTCTTAGAATTATTGAGGTTCATTCTATACCAAATTGACTACAGAATTCACCTAATTGTTTCTTCTCATTAAGAGAATGTTTCTTGATTTGTTGGTTTAATTTTATTTCATTACATAAATTTAAATCTTCTTGAATACAAGTTCCTATTAACTTGCCATAAGTATAATCATCATAATTTATACTTATTCCTCCTTTTCTTAGGTTATTTCTAACCCTTTCTGCAAATAAATAAGGGAGGCCATCTACTAATTTTGACTTCTAATGTGAGCTATTAGACTCAGGGAGCTCCATTACTCTACTTAGGAAAGTATCTTTATACCACCTAAAAGATGTTAGGGTTCTACACTTAAGATTTTGTAGAAGAGTCCTAATATTCTTCGAATTATCAGACCATCTGCCTGTGAAATGTTCTATTATATTAACTATTAATGTATAAACTGAGTTGTTTTCAACAACACCATTATCCTCTTTTGTACTATTGAGGATTTCTTGCCTATCTGAATCTGATTGATAATTATCCCACCAACCTTTAAGTTGGCCTGTAAAACCTAATATAATCATCTGAGCTATTGTCTTAGTTGTATTCTTATTATTCTGACAAATAGTACTGTACATAAGTATCATATGGACAGTATTATAAATCTGCCCTTCTGTTTGACCATCTATGTTGTGACATCCGGTAATTTTCCGTTACCAAACTCCGTTAGTTTCGTTAAGTCTTGCATACACGTGTCGTGCACACACACTAGTTGTCGTTGAACATTGGTGACTTAATAATAATAGGTAATGTTAAATTGGTGATAACTAAGTTAATAATGTGATTTTTAAGTTATGCTTATGTGATTTAAATGTTAATTGTAATTTTATCGCGTAATGTGGAAACGTGTGTATTATTTTGTGAATCTTGTAATAGTGAAATAATTTACAAAAATTGTTATTGTTGATTAATAATGGTTATGTTATTAGGTTAAAAATCCTTTAAAAAGAGTTTAAGGCCTAACTTTTATAAAATACAAATTGGAAGGACCAAAAGAGTAATTATCACAAAATAATTGTACAAAACAAAAACACAAACCCTAAACACCTATTCTCGGCCGCGACCCACCCATTGCAACCATCTCCACTTCGATCATCGACCAACAACAAGCAAATACCATGATTTTGGTTCGGATTCAAGCAATACATCAAGTTAGAAGCATCAAAGTTCCATTCTTTCTTCGAATTTAAGGGTAATTTCGTGTTTCTTTGGATGTTTTGTACTTAGCCAAGGGTTTGTGGTTCGAAATCTTCAATTGATGGTCGATTAATGCTTAGTTGTTGATGTTAATGTGTTTACTAGATAGATTACATGTTATTTAACGTCAAGTATGCATAAAGATTGGATTTTTGGTTGTTCTTTCGGGTGATGAACCCTTAGCCTAAAGTTTGATGCAGTTTTGATCAAATTAGATGTTGAATGTTGGTTGTTTGATGTTGTAATGATACTAGTTAGGTTGTATGCATATTAGTTAACATCGATTTTGCAAGAAAGCTTTGATTTTGATTCATGGTTCATAGGTTACTAAGAATAGTAACTTTATTTTGCATGAAATGTTGAATTGATGATGAATTGGTGTTATGGATATGCTTATGATGATGATTAGATGCTAGATTGTTGATATGAACGTTAGGAAATCAAGAAGATGCGTGGTAGTTCATATATTGCTTAAAATAGTAACCTTTTGATGTTGAATGTGATGAATCATAATGATTTGGTGTTTTGATCATGTTAGATGTTGTTATGAACTTGAATTAGTAAGTGAATGAAAACCGTGAGTCTTTCTGAAAACCGTGAGTCCTTTGATTTGTCAAACATGTTATGTCTTTCTAAAAACCGTGAGTCCTTTGATTTGTAGAGCACTTAGGGTTTCTTCGGGATTTCTGTGTACACGTACTTATGTACTCGTGTGTTCTAGGTAACCTCTGAAGGTTGTCTTTCCACTTATTTCTTCCAAGTTAAGCTTAAGTAAACTGTAAGGCCCCGTTCCCGGGACGCTTACAGCTGGTCAATCATTTCACATAAAACATATATTTAGGTGTACTAAAACAACACGGCGGAATAATTTAAAATCATTTCATTCATTGCTTTTGCAAAATAATACAACATTCATAATTGTTACAAAATCTTGTTTGTTCGCATTACAATGCAAAAACATCATAATTTAAGCAATAGATGCCATCCCAAAAACGCCAAGTAGCTGCCCCGTGCCAATCTCAGCAACATTACCTGCCAACTGGAAACACATAAAAGTCAGCGTTGCTAAGTAAGTTCTAGTTTTATAAATAAAATACTTTTCTTTCGTTTAAAACCGTACTTTACTTTCGTAAGCGATCATACATCATACGTACACATAGATAATAATTTATTATTATCTTTCATTCCGTACATTTCATTCATTACATCGTCCTTCGTTCATTCCTTCCGGATCAAGGTCATCGGCTATACCCAAAACGTGGGCACAAAGCGGGTACTGGGCCGAAGTTTATCATACTTCCATTCATTGTGCACAAAGCCTGGCACCAGCACCGGGGTAAGCGACAAAGATCCGTGTCAATCTCATGGATTGAATCCCGTACGAGTCTTTTGTGACAACTCGGTCACTCACCTCAATTTTGGCATACAAGTCTTTTGTGACATCACGGTCACTCACCTCAACCTTTGGCATACAAGTCTGTTGTGACATCACGGTCACTCACCTCAACCTTTGCTTGCAAGACTTTTCCATTCATTCATTACATCGTTAATGCATGCATTCTCTCAATCCTTACATTCCCTTTTCATCATCTTCCGCTTTACATTACATAATACTTTCCATTTACTTTTCATAATCATACCACGTAAAGCCACGGAAAATAAACATACATAATAAGGAACATAACATAAACATAACCATACCATGCATAGCATCATCACATAAGACATCATAAGGTCAACATACATTACCCTAGGAAACATCCCAAGTCAAAGCCTACACTTAATCTCTACATCCCAAAATCTCAGAAAATTCTGTCCTTAAAGAAATGCGGATGAGCAAACAAATGCGGATGAATAAGCAAATGCGGATGAATAAACAAATGCGGATGAATAAACAAATTCGGATGAACACCTCAGAAAATATTCCAAGTGTCCCAAAGAAATGCGCATGAACCAAATGCGGATGACTGAAGCAAATGCGCATGGACAAAACAAATGCGGATGAGCATACAACAAATGCGGACGAACACTTAGCAAATGCGGGTGAACAAAATAGTCGATGTGTTCATCAAATGCGGATGAAGACTTAACTAATGCGGATGAACAACACTTATGCAAATATTCAAACTTAATGCGAATGATCAACTAACTGGAAACCGCGTCTTACACTATAATCAGTTCCCAATCCTCATTCTTATACATTCATCGCACCGATCTAACATGCTAATCTCTCAGAACAAGCATACAACCACATATACCTAGCAAAACATGCAAACCCTAACACACCCAATAAAAGAACAAAGCCAAACATACAGTACAATATACTGGACATAATAAAAAGTTAGTTACATGTATTTCCAGCCCCAAAACAGGTTTAAAACATAGAAAACGGGGATCTAGAAACTCACCTTATGCAAATCCTCGAGTATGACTTCCTTCAAACCCGAATGCAATGAGTTCAAACACCTTGAATTCGGATTCCTCTTCTTCCTTTTCTCTAAAATCGAAGCTCTTCTTTGCTTTCTCTCTCTACAATTCGGGTGAAAAGAAGATATGCAGAAAGGTGTGGGCGGCCATCACCTTTTTACACCCACTTTTATTCTTTTTGTCCTTTTTGACACATTTAGCCCCTCAACTTGGGTTAAATTGTGTTTCTTCCTTTGTCTGCACGTTTACACTTTCTTTCTCGTCTTTTAAAATTTTCCGGGTGTTACAAGTCCACCCCCCCTTATATAGGTTTCATCCCCGAAACCTGTTATTCCTCAAACAGATGTGGGTAATACTGCCTCATCTCTTCTTCAGTCTCCCACGTAGACTCGGATCCGTTCCTATGCTTCCACTGTACACGCACCAGGGAACCGCTTTATTCCTTAACCTCTTCTCCTTGCGATCAATGATTGCCACTGGTTGCTCCACATAATTGAGCCTTTCATCAACTTCAATGTCTTCCAGTGGTACAACCATATCTTCATCAGCTAAACACTTCCGCAGATGAGATACATGGAATGTAGGGTGAATTCCACTTAACTCATCAGGTAACTCCAACCTGTAGGCCACCTCTTCTACTCGAGCAATGATTCGGAAAGGCCCTATGTATCTCGGGCTCAACTTGCCCTGCTTCCTAAACCGAATGATCCCCTTCCAAGGTGAGACTTTCAACATAACTCTATCGCCTACCTGGAACTCAATCGGTCTACGTCTCTTATCAGCATACGACTTCTGTCTATCCTTGGCTGCCTTCATAAAGGCTTTGATCCTTTCAAGCTTCTCAGTCATAGCCTCAATCACCTCAATACTTCCCAACTCTCTCTGACCAATATCACCCCAACAAACGAGTGTTCTACATCTCCTACCGTATAGCATCTCATAAGGGGGCATACCAATGCTGGCATGATAACTGTTATTGTATGAGAACTCCGCTAACGGTAAGTGGTCATCCCAACTACCTCCAAAATCAATGACACATGCCTGAAGCATATCCTCAAGCGTTTGAATGGTTCTCTCCGAATGACCATCCATCTGTGGATGATAAGCCGTGCTGATGTGTAACCTCGTCCCCATTGCATCATGAAATCTCTTCCAGAACTTAGATGTAAACCGAGTGTCACGATCAGAAACAATAGACACCGGCACACCGTGACGAGTTACAATCTCCCTGATGAATAGATCCGCTAACTTCTCAGATGAATACGTCTCTCGGATCGGTAGGAAGTGAGCACTCTTCGTCAGACGGTCGACTATCACCCATATGGCATCGTACCCCTTCACGGTACGTGGTAGCTTTGTGATAAAGTCCATGGTGATATGCTCCCACTTCTACTCGGGTATATCCAAAGGTTGGATCTTTCCGTACGGCTTCTGATGCTGGGCCTTCACTTGCAAGCAAGTACGACACTTACTCACATACTCCGCTACATCGCGCTTCATACCCGGCCACCAAAAATCTTTCTTCATGTCTTGATACATCTTTGTAGCACCGGGATGAATGGGGTATCGAGTCTTATGAGCTTCATCCATAATCCTTCCACGTATATCCCCGTAACGAGGGATCCACATCCGTCCGAATCGGGTTCTAACACCGAGAGTGTTTTCACTCAATTCTGCGACTAGACCTCTCATCCTTTCAGAGTTAAGATGATCTTCCTTCAACGCCTCATCTTGAAACTCCTTGACCTTCTTCATCACATCGGAGGTCAAAGTCAATTGGTAAGCCTTCACCCGAATCGGCTCGGGTCTCTCTTTTCGGCTGAGGGCATCCGCCACTACGTTGGCTTTGCCCGGATGGTAATGGATTTCACAATCATAATCCTTTATCAGTTCCAACCATCTCCTTTGCCTCATGTTCAAGTCCTTCTGCTCGAAGAAGTACTTCAAGCTCTTCTGGTCCGTGAAGATGATGTACCTCGTCCCGTACAGGTAGTGCCTCCAAATTTTTAATGCAAAGACCACAGCTGCTAGCTCTAAATCATGAGTAGGGTAATTAACCTCATGAACCTTCAATTGTCGGGATGCGTAAGCTATAACCTTTCCTCGCTGCATCAGTACGCAACCCAAACCCGAGTAAGAAGCATCTGAATAAACCACCAGATCCTCGCTCCCTTCAGGTAATGATAAGACAGGAGCTTGAGTCAACCTTGCCTTTAACTCCTCAAAAGCACTCTCTTGAGCTTGACCCCATACAAACTTCACATCCTTATGGGTCAACTTAGTCAACGGAGAAGCTATCTTAGAGAAGTCTTGAATTAATCTCCTATAATATCCCGCCAACCCCAAGAAACTACGAATCTCGGATGGCGTCTTTGGAGACTTCCATTGCATCACAGCTTCCACTTTTGCCGGGTCCACCATAATCCCCTCGGGATTCACCACGTTACCCAAAAACTAAACCTCGCGCAACCAGAACGCGCCCTTGGAGAACTTAGCATACAACTTCTCCCTTCTCAACGTCTCTAATACCTCTCGAATGTGACCGGCATGTTCCACCTCGCTCTTCGAATAAATCAAGATATCATCGATGAACACAATCACTGATTTATCCAACATTGGCCGACACACTCGATTCATCAGATCCATAAAAGCAGTTGGCGCGTTGGTTAAACCGAAAGACATAACGAGAAACTCGTAGTGTCCATAACGCGTACGAAAAGCTGTTTTAGGAATATCCTGCTCCTTCACCTTCAACTGATGGTAACCAGATCGTAGATCTATTCTCGAAAACCAACTAGCACCTTGGAGCTGATCAAACAGGTCATCAATCCTTGGCAATGGATACCGATTCTTCACCGTCAACTTGTTCAGCTTGCGGTAGTCAATACACATTCTCATACTACCATCCTTCTTCTTTACAAACAAAATCGGGGCACCCCATAGAGAGATACTCGATCTAATGAACCCCTTATCAAGCAACTCCTGCAGTTGCTCCATCAATTCCTTCATCTCGGTCGGAGCCAACCGATACGGTGCTTTAGCCACAGGTTGAGCACCGGGTATCAAGTCAATCTGGAACTCGATCTCGCGATCCGGTGGCACACCTGGTAAGTCTTCAGGAAACACATCTGGGAACTCACACACAACCGGTACATCTGACAGTTGTGGTGTTGGCGTATCTACATCCTTCACGTAGGCCAAGTAGGCACTACATCCACGCCTCATGCACTTTCCCGCCACCACCATCGAAATCACCTTTGGAATCAAAGTAACTCGATCACCGTAAATCGTCACCGAACTCCCGTCAGACGTTGTCAGTCGAATCATCTTCTTGCGACATACGATATTCGCCTCGTAGGCCGCTAACCAGTCCATTCCTAGGACTACATCGAAACCGCCTAAGGTCATTACGAACGGTCTAACAGGAAACTTATAACCTTCTACTTCTATGACACAACCTTCCATCATCTCAGAAATCCTGGTAGACTTACCTATGGCAGTTTCTACATCGAAGGGCTCCTCAATACTCCTACTCCTTAAAGGCAACTTAGCACAAAAGGCAACATAAATGAAGCTCTTACTAGCACCGGAATCAAATAACATGGAGGCAAGAGTTTGGTTTACTAGGAATGTACCTGACACAACATCGGGGTTCGTCCTAGCCTCCTCCTGAGTCATCGTGAATGCTCTGGCGCTTTCTTTCTGCCCTTCGGTTCCGGTCGTCTTCTTCGTCCCGGAACTCTCAGCCCTCGGCTTCTTGCATTCCCTGATCATGTGGCCCTCCTCGCCACAGTTATAACACCTCCTTACCCTGCAGTCCTTCGCCACATGTCCTGTCCTCCCACACCGAAAACAGACATCGGATCTCAACCTACACTCTCCGGTGTGCTCTTTCCCACATTTGCCACACCTCTTCGACCCCGCACCGGGTGCGACCACGCGTCGGTCATCCATCCTCGCAACTTTGTTGTTTGGAGAGGCTTCGCCACGTCCAAACCTCTTCCCATTCCAGTTCCGGCCACCACCACCTTTCTTACTCACCTCAGCCACCACCACTTTCCGTTTATCATACAGCCTCCCTGCCAGATCAACCACTGACCTAAACGTGCTCGGTCGAGCGGCGATCATGTGCCTGCGGATGTCCATCGGCAAGCCCTAAATGTATCTCTTAATCTTTCGTGACAAGGGTGTCACCTGATCCGGCACCAGCCGTGCCCTAAATGTGTCATGGTTCCCGCTCCAACTGTAGGAACTCCCTCTCAACCTTGTCGAGCTCTCGATGAGGAGAAAACTCCTCGATCACCAGTTTCTTCAACTCATCCCACCTCATCCTGCCAATCGCTCTACTTCCCTCGGCCTGGACAATATTGGCCCACCAACATAGGGTCGAGTCCACAAATGAGTGGGTGGCAAACTTCACCTTCTGATCTTCCTGGCACTCGCTGATATCTAGAACAGCTTCCATCTCTCTCACCCACCGGTGAGCAGCAACAGCAGTGCCATTCCCGTCAAAAGTCGGGGGCTTGCATCTTTGAAATGCCCTATAGTTACAGCCTCGTGCTGCCTCTGGCACAGGCTTCTTCTTCTTCCTCATCAACTGAGACAACCGCCTCAGTATCGGGTTGCTCCCTTACTCCCGAGGACCGGTTCCTCTCCTTCCTTTCCCCTTCTCTTACAGCCTTTATTACTTCGGTCACTACAGATGGTAAGATTGTCTGCATGACCTGGTGAACCTCTTCCACCACTGCCTCCTTCACTGAGGCCCTCAAGTTAGCACTCTCATCACCACCCTCCGGATGACGGGTCTCAGGCTCCTCATGAGCCACCTCTTCAGCTCTAGGCCTTCCTCTCGTGACCCGTGGTCCAGCACCACGTCCACCATGACCACCACCTCGAGAAGCCTTTGAAGATCTACCACCGGCCATCCTTGAACACGCTATAAGATTCAAACACCAACACGGTCATTCAAGGTAACAACTCAGTTTATGTCAAGTATAGTAAGTCCCTAATTACAGTGGCCAGTTGTGATTAGCCACTTACTTTACTCTTCGTACCCCAAGCATTTCCTATCCTGACTTTATCAGTATCTAAATCTACTAAGAAGCACATAAATCACATAACATGCGCACAGAATACCGGTTAACATTAAGAAAATACCTGATGGCACGCAGCTACTCGGACTGGCATCCCTTCCCTTTGTCCCATTTTCAGTTTAAGTTTAGGTTTCTTTTGAAAATATTCACCCGTTTCACTTAAACTTTGGCTCTGATACCAACTTGTAAGGCCCTGTTCCCGGGACGCTTACAGCTGATCAATCATTTCACATAAAACATATATTTAGGTGTACTAAAACAATGCAGCGGAATAATTTAAAATCATTTCATTCATTGCTTTTGCAAAATAATACAACATTCATAATCGTTACAAAATCTTGTTTGTTCGCATTACAATGCAAAAACATCATAATTTAAGCAATAGATGCCATCCCAAAAACGCCAAGTAGCTGCCCCGTGCCATCCTCAGCAACATTACCTACCAACTGGAAACACATAAAAGTCAGCGTTGCTGAGTAAGTTCTAGTTTTATAAATAAAATACTTTTCTTTCATTTAAAACCGTACTTTACTTTCGTAAGCGATCATACATCATACGTACACATAGATAATAATTTATTATTATCTTTCATTCCATACATTTCATTCATTACATCGTCCTTCGTTCATTCCTTCCGGATCAAGGTCATCGGCTATACCCCAAACGTGGGCACAAAGCGGGTACTGGGCCGAAGTTTATACTTCCATTCATTGTGCACAATGCCTGGCACCAGCACCGGGGTAAGCGACAAAGATCCGTGTCAATCTCATGGATTGAATCCCTTACAAGTCTTTTGTGACAACTCGGTCACTCACCTCAATTTTGGCATACAAGTCTTTTGTGACAACACAGTCACTCACCTCAACCTTTGGCATACAAGTCTGTTGTGACATCACGGTCACTCACCTCAACCTTTGCTTGCAAGACTTTTCCATTCATTCATTACATCGTTAATGCATGCATTCTCTCAATCCTTACGTTCCCTTTTCATTATCTTCCACTTTACATTACATAATACTTTCCATTTACTTTTCATAATCATACCACGTAATGCCACGGAAAATAAACGTACATAATAAGGAACATAACATAAACATAACCATACCATGCATAGCATCATCACATAAGACATCATAAGGTCAACATACATTACCCCCGGAAACATCCCAAGTCAAAGCCTACACTTAAGCTCTACATCCCAAAATCTCAGAAAATTCTGTCCTTAAAGAAATGCGGATGAGCAAGCAAATGCGGATGAGCAAACAAATGCGGATGAATAAACAAATGCGGATGAATAAACAAATACGGATGAACACCTCAAGCGATTTGGGTAAGAGACCCGAGAGGCTCGAGTCACCTCCCTATTCACCCGTGCCGGACCATGGACCAGACTGCCCTCGATACTATTACCCCTCTGGAGAAATCGATTGGGATCAAATGTTTATTATACCGGAACGTGACACTCCATGAGAATGGGATTATTATCCCACTCACATCTAGCACTTGATATACCGAGAGCGGGTACCACCGGTAGCACCTGCCCGACCACGAACGAGGGCATCTGCATCTACATCTACATCTACATCTACATCTACACCACCCGGACACATGAACTAGCTACCTTGTGCCCGGGGATGGTGAACGAGATGCACAAGCAGGTGGAACATTACATCCGGGGGTTGGTGCCTGAGATTCAAAGTATGGTGACTGCCTCCAACCCTACCACTATTCAGCAAGCCATCCGGTTAGCTCATAAACTGACCGATCAAGCAGTGGAGCAGGGACGACTACCTAAACGGGGCGCTGTGGCGAGCGTGCCCGATAACAAGAGAAAGTGGGAAAACTCTGGCAACAAGGGATCATCATCCAGTGGTCCGACTCAACCTCACCATCAGCAACCGAAGCAGCAGCAACAGCAACGGAGGTTCGACAACAATAGGAACTTCAATTCGGGAACTTCTAACAACCAAAGTTCTAGTGGTTATGGCGGTAAATTTCCCAAGTGCAACCGCTGTAACTACCACCATGTGGGAATATGTGATGCCTTCAAATGCCAACACTGCGGGAAGATGGGACACGTAGCCAAAGACTGCCATGGGGAGCTGATGAAGAAGCCACAACAAATGCAAGAGACTCCCAAAGGCTGCTTTGAGTGCGGAAAAGAAGGGCACTACAAACGCAACTGCCCTCAACTGAGGAGAAATGGCAACAACAACAACAAAAACTTCAACAATAATGGTAATGGCAACAACAATGATGGCAACAACAATGGAGCAAAGGGGAGAGCCTTCGTCATTGGCTCAGGTGAGGCTCTAAACGACCCTACTATTGTAACTGGTAAATTTTCAGTTAATGGTCATTTTGCTACGGTCTTATTTGATACTGGAGCCGATAGAAGTTTTGTGTCCTCTAAGTTCTGTAGTCTGTTAAGTGATATGCCCGCGGTCTTAGAATCTCAATACACTGTAGAATTAGCTGATGGTAAACAGATTCATGTAACGTATATACTTAGAGATTGCAAGATAGAGCTTGGCAGCCATACATTCGCTATAGATCTTATGCCTATTATGTCAGGAAGTTTTGACGTAGTAGTAGGCATGGATTGTCTCTCTGATAAGCAAGCGAAAGTGATCTGTCACGAGAAGACCATACGGATTCCGGTTGGTGAAGAAGTCCTTACAGTCAGAGGTGATAGGAGTGGTGTGGTGATAGGCATCATCTCGTATATGAAGGCACATAAGTTGTTAAAGAAAGGTCGCTTAGCCATATTGGCACTCGTATCTAATAAGCAAGCGGAGAAAAGGAAGATAGAGGATATCCCAGTAGTTTGTGAGTTTCCCGAGGTGTTTCCGGAGGACCTTCCTAGATTACTGCCTCATTGTCAAGTGGAATTCCAAATTGACTGGACTCCAGGAGCCGCTCCAATTACGAGAGCACCTTACCGGTTAGCTCCGAACGAACTGCAGGAATTATCCGCTCAGCTACAAGAACTATTGGATAAAGGGTTTATCCGACCGAGTTCGTCGCCCTGGGGAGCACCAGTTCTGTTCGTCAATAGGAAGGATGGCACATTTCGAATGTGTATCGATTATAGGGAGCTGAAAAAGGTTACTATTAAGAATAGATACCCCTTACCTCTTATAAATGATTTGTTTGATCAGTTGCAAGAGTCAAGCTATTACTCAAAGATTGACTTGAGGTCTGGGTATCATCAATTGAGAGTTCAAGAAGAGGACATCTCAAAGACTGCCTTTCGTACCCGATATTGCCATTACGAATTCTTGGTCATGCCATTTGGGTTGACGAATGCACCAGCGGTGTTCATGGATCTCATGAACCGCGTGTGCAAGCCCTATCTGGATCAGTTTGTTATTGTCTTTATCGATGACATATTGATCTACTCAAGGACCGAGGAGGAACATGAAGAGCACTTACGTTTAATCCTGGAACTGCTTAGAAAAGAACAATTGTACGCGAAGTTTTCTAAGTGTGATTTCTGAATACGTGAGGTGCAGTTAATGGGTCACATTGTTAATGAGAAGGGGATACATGTTGATCCAGCCAAGATTGAGGCAATAAAGAATTGGGCTGTACCCAAAACGCCGAGCAAGATCCGGCAATTCCTTGGTTTAGCGGGATACTGTCGACGGTTCATTGAAGGATTCTCTAAGATTGCACAGCCTCTCACAGCTTTGACTCACAAGGGAACGGCATACAAATGGGGTGAGAGTCAAGAATCTGCTTTCCAGTTGTTGAAGCAGAAACTTCGTAGCCCACCGATACTGGCATTACCAGATGGTAGTGATGATTTTGTAGTCTACTGTGATGCTTTGATTCAAGGACTTGGATGTGTCTTGATGCAGCGGGATAAGGTAATAGCTTATGCCTCTAGACAGTTAAAGATTCATGAGAAGAACTATACCACCCATGACTTGGAACTAGGTGCGGTAGTGTTTGCCTAGAAGATCTGGAGACATTACTTGTACGATACCAAATGCACCATCTATACCGATCACAATAGTCTTCAGCACATCTTTGATCAAAAGGAGCTGAATATGAGACAAAGGCGCTGGGTAGGGTTGTTGAACGACTATGATTGTGCTATCAAGTATCATCCGGGGAAAGCAAACGTAGTTGCTGACGCACTAAGTAGAAAAGAGACTGCTAAGCCTCGACGTGTGCGAGCTTTGCAACTTACCATCAGCACACAACTACCGGAGCAAATCCGAGAGGTTCAAGTAGAAGCACCGATAGTGGAAAACATTGGGTCTGAATCGTTATGGGGAATGTAAAAGCAATTAGAAGTAAAGGCGGATGGGATTCGTTACTTCATGGACAGACTATGGGTACCTTTACATGGAGATTTGATAGACTTGGTTATGAGTGAAGCTCACAAGTCTAAGTATTAAATACATCCTGGATCTGACAAGATGTATCATGACTTGAAGGCGCACTATTGGTGGCCTAACATGAAGGCGGATGTAGCTACTTATGTGAGCAAGTGTTTGACCTGCTCAAAGATTAAAGTGGAGTATCAGAAACCATCTGGTCTACTACAACAACCCGAGATCCCTATGTGGAAGTGGGATCAGATATCAATGGATTTTATTACTAAGTTACCTCGTACTTCTACTGGTTGTGATACAATATGGGTTATCGTGGACCGACTGACAAAGTCTGCTCATTTCCTAGCAATAAAGGAAACGGATAAGATGGAGAAGTTAACCCGACTTTATCTGAAGGAGATCGTTTCGAGGCATGGAGTACCGATCTCAATCATTTCTGGTCGCGACGCTCGTTTCACATCGCACTTCTGGTAATCACTGCAGAAATCTTTAGGTACGTGATTGGATATGAGTACTGCTTATCATCCATAGACTGATGGTCAAAGCGAGCATACTATATAGACTTTGGAGGACATGCTATGTGCTTGTGTGATTGACTTCGGGAATAACTGGGAAGTTCACCTACCATTGGTGGAATTTTCTTACAACAACAGTTATCACACTAGCATAAAGGCGGCACCTTTTGAAGTATTGTATGGGAGAAAATGTAGATCACCAGTTTGTTGGGCTGAAATTGGTGACAGTTAGCTAACGGGTCCTGAGTTAGTACACAAGACCACTGAAAAGATTATGCAAATAAGGAACCGTATGGCTGCAGCGCGCGATAGACAGAAAAGTTATGCTGACAAGCGACGAAAACCTCTAGAATTTCAAGTTGGTGATAAAGTCTTATTGAAAGTCTCACCGTGGAAAGGCGTGATTCAGTTTGGTAAAAGAGGAAAACTAAATCCGAGATACGTTGGACCATTTGAGATCTTGGAAAGAATAGGTCCAGTGGCTTATCGACTAGCCTTACCTGATTCGCTAAGTGGAATCCATGACGTATTCCACGTGTCAAATATGAAAAAGTGTTTGACGGATGAGACTATGGTCGTACCGCTGGAAGAAGTTCAAGTGGATGAACAACTTCGCTTTATTGAGGAACCGGTCGAGGTGATGGATCGTGAGGTGAAAACGCTTAAGCAGAGCAAAATACCTATTGTCAAAGTTCGTTGGAACTCGAGACGTGGACCAGAATTCACGTGGGAACGTGAAGATCAGATGAAGCTCAAGTATCCTCAACTGTTCTAAAAGACGATGCCAGCCAGCGAAGGTATTGATTTAAATTTCGGGATGAAATTTCTTTCAACATGGGGATGATTGGACAACTCATCCAAAACTCACTCGATTTCGATTTCCTTGTGCCAATGCAGTAGACCAGTGATGGATCACTCACCATGTAACGCAATTTTCGGGACGAAAATTCTTTCAACATGGGGATAATGTGACATCCGGTAATTTTCCGTTACCAAACTCCGTTAGTTTCATTAAGTCTTGCATACACGTGTCGTGCACACACACTAGTTGTCGTTGAACGTTGGTGACTTAATAATAATCGGTAATGTTAAATTGGTGATAACTAAGTTAATAATGTGATTTTTAAGTTATGCTTATGTGATTTAAATGTTAATTGTAATTTTATCGCGTAATGTGGAAACGTGTGTATTATTTTGTGAATCTTGTAATAGTGAAATAATTTACAAAAATTGTTATTGTTGATTAATAATGGTTATGTTATTAGGTTAAAAATCCTTTAAAAAGAGTTTAAGGCCTAACTTTTATAAAATACAAATTGGAAGGACCAAAAAAGTAATTCTCACAAAATAATTGAATAAAACAAAAACACAAACCCTAAACACCTATTCTCGGCCGCGACCCACCCATTACAACCATCTCCACTTCGATCATCGACCAACAACAAGCAAATACCATGATTTTGGTTCGGATTCAAGCAATACATCAAGTTAGAAGCATCAAAGTTCCATTCTTTCTTCGAATTTAAGGGTAATTTCGTGTTTCTTTGGATGTTTTGTAGTTAGCCAAGGGTTTGTGGTTCGAAATCTTCAATTGGTGGTCGATTCATGCTTAGTTGTTGATGTTAATGTGTTTACTAGATAGATTACATGTTATTTAACGTCAAGTATGCATAAAGATTGGATTTTTGGTTGTTCTTTCGGGTGATGAACCCTTAGCCTAAAGTTTGATGCAATTTTGATCAAATTGGATGTTGAATGTTGGTTTTTTGATGTTGTAATGATGCTAGTTAGGTTGTATGCATATTAGTTAACGTCAATTTTGCAAGAAAGCTTCGATTTTGATTCATGGTTCATAGGTTACTAAGAATAGTAACTTTATTTTGCATGAAATGTTGAATTGATGATGAATTGGTGTTATGGATATGCTTATGATGATGATTAGATGCTAGATTGTTGATATGAACGTTAGGAAATCAAGAAGATGCGTGGTAGTTCATACATTGCTTAAAATAGTAACATTTTAATGTTGAATGTGATGAATCATGATGATTTGGTGTTTTGATCATGTTAGATGTTGTTATGAACTTGAATTAGTAAGTGATTGATGGATTCATGAATGTTTTAGGTGTTTGATGGATTTGGGATGAATTTTCCCAAAAGGGAAACTTTAACTGTTAAATCTCTTAAATATGATGATTTGGGTATGTTAGGAGCATTTGGATCATGCTAGTAAGTTCATAGATGAGTTCTAAGGTGATAGAATGTATTGGGTGGATTCAATGGATGTTGGTTTGGGTAATTATCTGTTTTGGCCTGTTTGTGGAAGTTCATGCTTATAAATCATAGGAGCATGTTAGGATTTTGATTGATTGATGGTTAATCATGAATGAATGTTTTGGGAATGATTTGGACTGTGGTAATTGATGTGTGATGGTCATCATACACGCGTGCGAATCTGAGGCCCCTACTTAGTAGGATTGGCAAGGTTTAGGGTGTGAAGTCGTGAGTGGCTTCACATGGCATGTGGTGCGTGATTTGATCCTTGTATGGTGTATTATTTGTGTTATAGATGTTATGACCATGATAATAGTTTGAGATTCGCATTACTTGTATGATGCTTGATGATATGATGATCTAGGTAGTACTTATGGGTAATGAATTTCCATGTGTGATTAGTTTGGATGTAAATCATGTATGATATGCTGTTGTGTTGGTATTAATGAATTATCACCTATAATGTCACCAACGGGTCAAACGAGTCAACTGAGTCAAACATGTTATGTCTTTCTGAAAACCGTGAGTCCTTTGATTTGTAGAGCACTTAGGGTTTCTTCGGGATTTCTGTGTACACGTACTTATGTACTCGTGTGTTCTAGGTAACTGTAACCTTTCGTGTTTTCGTTAATTGATAGTTAACCTTGTTATGTTCTTGTAAGGACCATTTATGTCATTTAAGAAACTATATGGGTTGTTTATGAATGTTTCTTTTATGGTGCATTAATTCATTAATTTAAGAGTTAATAATTTGTTTTTAATATAATAAAACATAATAATAATAGTTAAAATAAGATAAAAATAATAATAATAATAGAGATAATTTGTTTTTAATGGGTTGATGTATTTCTTGAATCGAATTTGGGTTCCAAACCGTGATAATCTTCGTACCTTTATCATGAATGAAGCTCATCAAACTCGTTACTCAATTCATCCTGGTTCCGATAAGATGTATATGGATCTGCGTGGTCAATACTGGTGGCCTGGAATAAAGAAAGACATAGCAACTTACGTAGCTAAGTGTCTTACGTGTATGAAGGTTAAAGCTGAACATCAACGTCCTAGTGGATTGCTTGAACAACCCGAGATTCCCATGTGGAAATGGGAACACATATCCATGGACTTCATAACCAAACTACCTCGCACCTCTCGTGGTCATGATAGCATATGGGTGATTGTTGACCGATTGACCAAGTCGGCACATTTCATACCCATACGTGACACTTACAAAACGTCAAGGTTAGCTCGTATATACATTGATGAGATTGTGAGTCGTCATGGCGTACCTTTGCATATCATATCCGACCGCGACGCTCGTTTCACTTCGCACTTTTGGTCGTCTATGCAAGAACTTTTGGGTACACAACTGGATTTAAGCACGGCTTACCATCCTCAAACGGACGGTCAAACCGAGCGAACTATTCAAACCCTAGAGGATTTGCTACGTTTTTGTGTCCTTGACTTTGGTAGTGACTGGGATACGCATTTACCTCTCTCGGAATTTTCATATAATAATAGTTACCACTCGAGTATCAAAATGGCACCTTTTGAAGCACTCTATGGGCGTAAATGTCGTTCCCCGATCTGCTGGACTGACATTGGGGAAAATTTCATCACTGGTCCTGAGCTCATACAAGAAACAACCGATAAAGTTTCCATGATTCGCAAGAACCTTGAAGTGGCTAGAAGTCGACAAAAAAGTTATGCCGATAAACGGCGCAAGCCGTTGGAATTCCAAGTTGGGGATATGGTTCTTCTTAAAGTCTCACCATGGAAGGGAGTCGTTCGCTTTGGGAAGAAGGGTAAATTAGCTCCACGATTTGTAGGACCTTTCAAGATCCTGAAAAGGATTGGGAAAGTGGCTTATAAACTGGAACTACCTTCCGATCTTAGCGGGGTTCATCCTGTTTTCCATATCTCAAATTTGAGAAAATGTTTGGCTGATGAAAGTCTGTATGTCCCATTAGATGACATCCAGATCGACGAGTCATTACATTTTGTTGAGAAACCCGTTGAAGTCATGGACCGCATTATGAAGAAGACAGGACCACTACTACCCCAATCGTCAAGGTTCGTTGGGAAAATAAGCGTGGACCTGAGTTTACTTGGGAGCGTGAGGAGCATATGAAGATGAAATACCCGTATTTGTTCGTCTAGTTCATTCTTAATTTCGGGACGAAATTCTTAAAAGTTGGGGAGACTGTAACCTTTCGTGTTTTTGTTAATTGATAGTTAACCTTGTTATGTTCTTGTAAGGACCATTTATGTCATTTAAGAAACTATATGGGTTGTTTATGAATGTTTCTTTTATGGTGCATTAATTCATTAATTTAAGAGTTAATAATTTGTTTTTAATATAATAAAACATAATAATAATAGTTAAAATAAGATAAAAATAATAATAATAATAGAAATAATAATTTATAAGAGTTAAATAATTAACAAGTTTAAAAATGTTTAAAACTTAAAGTTTAATTAAGTTAGGGGGCCTTTAAGACAATTTACAAACTTAAAATAGAAGTTTTGTACCTAAAATATTAAATTGAAAACCGCAGGGACTAAAACTATAAATATTCAAAACCCAAACCCCCTCCCCTCTTTTCCCCCGTGATTCCGGCGGCCAACCACCGGCCACCCTCCGGCCGACTCCGGCAAGGGTTAAAACCCCAGAATTTTTCGGATTTCAACCCAAAAACCGTTCCAAATCGATTCGTGAACACGTTTCGAACTTGAACACGCACCTTAATTGCGTTTAAATGCCGGTTACGAACCCAATCGGGTTGAATAACCGAAGCCTTTAATCATAGAACCGTTTGATCATTAAAACTCAATAATAATCAAATTAAATGGATCATAATCGAACGTTTAACTAATCCTAAGTTACTATCAAACTTAATTCCATCAGAATCACTCCTGAACACCTCAAATAAACCTCTCATTCATCGCGACCTGCTACGCTAGTGTTCATCATCATTCTGTCAAATTTAACTGAAATTGGTAGAGGGCTTTTGATCATTGTGACCGTTGGAAGCTTCCGGTGCAACTAATTTGGATAATATCAACGATTGCAACCTGAATCACTTTCACCACAGTCGCGACTTGTTCTTCATACGTGCACATCGGTTTCGTTTCAATTCGGGTAAATAAAACATATACATATACTCGAATTTACATGGGGAATCAAAGCCCCATGTTCATTTCAGTAATCGTTATCGTTTTGATGATCAATTTGGTCCTAAATCATTCTAGGGTTTATGCGATTTGGGGTTTTTCCAGAGATTGTGTTTATAAAGTAAGGAAGCCGGCTTTTAGCAGGCATAGGCTACCCAGCCTAACGGTAAACATCACTTCCCACAATTGTGAGGTCCCGGGTTCGAACCCGGGCACCCACATTATTTTTTTTAAAGCCTTTTCTTAACAAATTTAAATACAGAAATATTTTAATAATTATAAAAATTATTTTTGTAAACTTTAATTATTTTTAAAGTCGCATAATTAATTTCTGAAAATTTCTTCATTTAAATATTTTAATATTTTATATAAAACGTTTTCTTTTACAAATGTCATACTTAGATTATTTTTATAAAATAGACTTTAAATAATAGTTTAAATTAATAAATTATTATTGGCCAATACGTTAATCATGTTTATTTCAAATAATTATAAAAATTTATTTGCATCTTATATTTAAACTTTACAAGTTATTATAAAGAATTTAATTTCTTTTCTCCATATTACATTACCTAAATGGTATATTTCTTTCATTGGATTAAAATATATATATGATTTCAATAGATAACCTTACTTATTTATAAAAACCCCAAATTCCTATTGAAACCCTAGTTCACGTTTAATCGTTAATCTTGTTGTTAAACTTAATCTTGGAATATATACATTTAGGTATCTTGTAAAAGAAATCGTTGGAACGCCGTTTAATTTTTTTGTTATCATCTTATATATATAAGGTGAGTTTTCATGCCCCTCTTTTACTTTATTTCACACCTTTGGGGTGAAACATGTTATCTTTATAAACTTGCACTTGTAAACATCTTGCTACTTGTAAATGCACGAGCAATTCATTTATAAACTTTGTCATGGTTATTTGTAATATCGTGAGCCTTATATGATGAACATTATATGTTGACAATCATTAACTATTGCTAGCCTGGCGACGTCATAGATCTATGGGCCTGACAAGCCTATTTGGTGCTAAAGCCGAGGTTATTGCCGGCTCCTGATGACGTATGCTTGTTCATCATGGGAACCAAGTACACTTAGCTAATCGTTAAACTTGTAAATGATATTCTTGGTCAAGGTTTGATTGTAGCGATATGTTATCTATAAACTTGCTTTATTCGTAACCATTGACATGAATTGTTACTTGTAAACTTTTATATATATATATATGTATGCTTAACCCATGGAAACTCACCAACTTTTAAAGTTGACCCTTTTATTTTTAACATGTTTCAGGAAATGCACAAGGTTGATGATTATCTTTTGAAGCATGCTTACACCTAGGATTTGGACCTAGGAAAAATAAATAAAATAACTTGAGACTTGAAAGTTGAACTTTGTTCATTTTTGTTTGTTGAGACATTTGGTTGTAATGTTTATTTCAACTTATGAATTTCTATATTTACAATTTATGGTAGTGTTATGTGGCTGTGAACAATCTTAACCCTCACATCTCGACGTTTCCGCCGTTAAGGTTGGGGTGTGACAGTAACCTCTGAAGGTTGTCTTTCCACTTATTTCTTCCAAGTTAAGCTTAAGTAATCTTACGCATATCAGGTGAGTACTTGCCCCACTCTTTTTACATAATCTCTTTTGGGGGAGATAGCATACTGTTGATCTCAAACGCTTTTAAATATGAGTGTGTATAATATTAATATAGTGTTGTTTACCATGGAAAGTCCTCACACTTTCGGATTGTTAATATTGACTAGCGGGAAATTTTGGGTAGTACTACTGGGTTTGACGAGCCCCACCTGTGCGACTCGAGGTCAAACGGGTGCAATTTTGTCCTTACATATATTCGTCACGGCCTGGTAAGTCATGACGGGAGGCACAAACTATCACAGTCAGCTTCAATCGCGAAATCACTATGTTTAATATTTTCATGTTAATAGACTAGCTATCTATTGCAATACACTACTTATGCTCTGGAAACTGTTTATTGGTTTACATTTTAATGCAAACTCTTGAACTCACCAACCATGTGTTGACTTGTTTAGTATGCTATTCTTAGGTTAAGGTTGCCAGTTGCCTAGGAGCACGCACGTCAGCATTGTTGAGTTGTCTGCATTTACCTTGTTTAAAATTTTGGGATTATTTTCACATTAAACAATTGTGTTTGGGCGCGTATGTTTTGCGCATTCTCTTTACATACTACTTGTTTTGGGTTTTCTGATTTTAAAAACGCTTCCGCAGTATTTTCAACTTTAACTCTGGTTTTGGTTGTTGATCATATAGAGTCGCTCTTGGTAACTAATGACTGAGATCCTGGTATGTCACGCGTCTCGTGGTAAAATCCCGCACACGGATTTTGAGGGTGTGACATATGTTCCATTCATTGATCATTTTTCCACTATACGAATTACTAATTACGTATTCCTGTTCTTCTATTAGAACATCCAGTGGAGTAGGCCTAGGATAATAATATATCCTTTGAGTCGGCTTATTAGCAAACTTAGATAACTTCATGATCTCATCATTGATCTTTTGCTTATAATCTTCTTCTTTTAGACTATCTTCAAAATCTATTAACGTATTTATTTTCAGATTTTTTAAAATATTAATTGAATCATTTAATGTTTGCATAAGATTTTCTTCAGATTTCGTTTTGAAATCTGTTACCTTAGGAGGTAACTGAATACTAGGAGTAGCAATAGACTCTTTATTTTTTATCTGGTCATTTATTATGACACTTTGTTTTTCTTTGAAATGGCATAAATTTTTATCCATTTTCTTTGAAATATCTTGGAGTTGTTCTCCAATTATTATTAAATAAAGATTTAAATAATTTTATTGTTTTATTAAACCATTTATATGAGAAATCGTTATCTGCAAAGTTTCACCTTCCAGAAGTTTTTGAAAAGCTTGATAGTATCTTTCCTCTCATTGTTTTTCAATTTTAAAACCATTAGTAGGAGGGAAAATATTTGATACTATGTTTCCATTGATATTAAAATTTCTTTCAATAACAGAAACAATACTATTAGTATATTTTTCAATAAACCATGAAACAAAAGGTACGATCTCTTGTTTTTCATGTAATTCATTATAATATTCTTCTTTAAAAATTTCTTTATCTGTTTTTTCAAATTTTTTGAAAAACCATGTTCTAAATAAATCCCATTTGAGTTGGAGAAATTCTTTAGAAATTTCTTCTCTTACCGGTGATCCCGGAGTAAAATCTAAATTTTCTTTTGGATTCATATTTATACAAAATTTATTTCTGATTCGGTTAGTTCCGGATCTACTCTAATTCCTCGAACTATATTATCCGAGTTTATTCTTAATTCATCTATTTTTCTTTCAGGAAATTCTTCCCTGATCCTAGATGTTGATGCCCTAAAAGGACTTCTAACAGTGTAATCTACAGGAGAAATATAATAGTGTGATGACACTGATTTAGACATAGAGGGTTCATATTTTGTTTTATTATTTTCAAATTTTATTAGAACTGACCCTTCATTTGTTTGTGAAATATTTATTGGATTATTATCCACATATTGTTGAGATGGGCTTACTTTATCTAGTACCCAATTTTCTGGAAAATTAATTTCTTCCCATTTAATTTTTCTTCTAGTTGTAATATTAGCTTTGCTAAAATTAGTTTCTATCAGAATTGTTTCATTTAATGGTTTATCTACCATTTTACAATGAGGATTAAGTGTAAATAAAGCCTTATAATAAATTCTGTAACAGATACATATTACCTCTTATCCTGGTACATAATTGTAGCCATGCGTTTTAACATTTAAAGTTAAAGCATCTAAAATATTGACATCAGACAATGATAATTGCAAGTTAGGATAAACATTAAAATAAACTGGGCCATGAGCCAGACTGGATTGAACAATTAACATGAGGGATTGTTTCCAATTTAAGTTTCTAGCATCTTTAAGAGCTGCTACAAAACTTTCTGGTAAGCCTTCTAGAGTCAAAGGCTTAAATGCAATTTGCACTAGACCTATATGAATAAATTTATATTCTTTCTTATATTTTTGTAAATCTCTTTTTGATAATAACTTTATTATCATTTCATCTGTGTTTAAGGAAAATGTTTCCTCAGTTATTTTAACAACTTGTTTTAATCCCAATTTTTTAAAACTTCCTAATTTATATATTAGTTTGATAATTGGGAGAATATTAGGACTCTTCTACAAAATCTTAAGTGTAGAAACCTAACATCTTTTAGGTGGTATAAAGATACTTTCCTAAGTAGAGTAATGGAGCTCCCTGAGTCTAACAGCTCACATTGGAAGTCAAAATTCGTAGATGGCCTCCCTTATTTATTTGCAGAAAGGGTTAGAAATAACCTAAGAAAAAGAGGAATAAGTATAAATTATGATTGTGACATCCGGTAATTTTTCGTTACCAAACTCGGTTAGTTCCGTTAAGTCTTGCATACACGTGTCGTGAACACACACTAGTTGTCGTTGAACGTTGGTGACTTAATAAAAATTAATAATGTTAAACAATAATTTCTATGTTGATTATTGGTTGTGATTATGCGATTTAAATATTAATTGTGAATTTTATCGCGTAACGTGGAAACGTGTGTGTTTAATCCGTATGTTTTGTATCTAGTGAAGATAATGCATATGATTATTATTGTTAGTTTATATGCTTATTATTTTAAGTTTAAACCTTTTAAAAAGTAATTAAAAGCTTAGTTTTAATAAAATACAAATTATAAGGGTTAAAAGGGTAATTATGGATTATTAAATAAAACAAAAATCCCAACCCTAGCCCCCACACCATTCTCGGCCGCGATCATCATCTCCACACACACACACTTGCGAATTCAGCCTAGAACAAGCAATTGTGCTTCGGTTTTGGTCGATTCCAAGAACTACAACACGTTAGAGGCTTCAATTCTCACCCATTACGTGATTAAAGGTTAGTTTCTTTGTGGTTTCCATGGATTTTTAGTCTTGGCCGAACCCTAGTTCAAAACCTGCAATTGAAGGTTGATTCTTGGTTGTTTGTTGATGTTAATATGTTAGTTGGATTGTATATATGTTAGTTAACGTCGATTATGCAAGAAAGCTTCGATTTTGATTCATTGTTCATAGGTTACTAATAATAGTAACTTTATTTTGAATGAATTGATGATTTGATGATGTATGAATGTTATGGATGTGTTTATAATGATAATTAGATGCTAGATTGTTGATATGAACATTGGGAAATCGAGAATGGACATTGTAGTTCTTACCTTGCTAAAAATAGTAACTTTTGATGTTGAATGTTGATGAAACATGCCAATTAGATGTTGTTGATCATGTCTAGATATTGTTATGGACTTAATTTGGTATGAAAATGGTAAATTCATGAATGTAGTGTGAGTTTGATGAATTTGGGATGTACTTTCCCAAAAGGGAAACTTTAATTGTGCAAATCCTTGAATTGGATGATTTGAGCATGTTTGGGACATTAGGACCATGCTAGTGTGTTCGTGGATGGTTTCTAAGGTGATTAAATGTGTTGTTTAGGTTGTACGAATGTTGATTTGGTTTGTTACCAGTTTTGGCCTGTTTGTGGAAAAATCATGGTATGAGTCATATAGGTAAGCTAGGACTTTTGTTGATTGATGGTTGATTAAGAATGAACATTTTGGATGATATGAGCTATGGAAAATTGGTATGTTAATGATTATCATACACACGTGCGAATCTGAGGCCCCTACTTAGTAGGATTGGCAGGGTTTAGGGTGTGAAGTCGTGAGTGGCTTCACATGGCATGTGATGCGTGATTTGATCCTTGTATGGTGTATTATGTGTGTTATAGTTGTTATGAGCATGATAATAGTTTGAGATTCGCATGACTTGTATGATATCTGGCTGTATGATGATCTCATTAGTACATGTGGTTAATGAAGTGTTATTTGTAATCAGTTTGTATGTTAATCATGTGTGATAGGCTGTTATGATTGTTTGAATGGAATCACACCTATAATGTCACCAACGGGTCAAACGAGTCAACTGGGTCAAATGTGTCTTGACTTCTAAAACTTTGAGTTCTTTGGTTTGTAAGGCACTTAGGGTTTCATTATGATTCTGTGAACACGTACTTATGTACTCTCATGTTCTAGGTAACCTTTGAAGGGTTGTCTTTGCACCTATCACCAGTTCTCTTTAGTCATTATCTTTACACACCAGGTGAGTTCATACCCCTCTATTTTTATAAACCTTCTTCTTGGGGGAGGTAGCATACTTGTACTCAAATGCTATTTTATTATTATAAGCTGTGTATGTTTTAACATAGTGCTTAATACCTTGAAAGTCCTCACACTTTCGGATCGTTAATAATGGTAACTAGTGGGAAATCTTTGGTAGTACTACTGGGTCTGACGAGCCCCACATGTGCGACTCGAGGTCAAACGGGTGCAATATTTGTCCTAGACACAAATATCGTCACGACCTGGTAAGTCGTGACGGGAGGCAACAAACACAACACAGTCAGCTTCGATCGCGAAATCACTATGGTTATTACTTGTGAATATAGACTAGCTATCTATTTCAATGAACTTCTTATGTTATGTAAATGTTATTGTTTATGATAAACGCAAACTCTTGAACTCACCAACCATTGTGTTGACATTTTAGTATGCTATTCTCAGGTTGTTAACTCTGCTTGCCATTAGGAGCATCACACGTGTCCAGCATGCATTCTAAGACTCTATTTTAAAGACATGTTTGTTGGTATCTATTTACGAGTGTTTAAATGTTTGGGTTGGCGCATGTTTTGCCAAATATGCATTTTTATATTTTGGGTTTGTCTTATTTACAAAACGCTTCCGCATGGTTTTAAAGTTTGAACTTTGGTTGGTTTTATTTTTTTAATGTGGCATATAGTGTCGTTCTAAGTAACTATTGACTATGATCCTGGTTTGTTCACATGCCTCGCGGTAAAACTCCGCACGTGGATTTTGAGGGTGTGACAGATTGGTATCAGAGCCATTGGTTATAGGGAACTAGGTTGCATACACATACTAGACTATAACCGCATAGTTGTTAGTTACTTATCGCTTACTCTCCTTACTGTATACTCATTGGCATACGCAACACGTACTTCGGAGCATGGCATCGTCGTCCAGAAATTTGGGCAAGAGACCTACACGATCTGAGTCACCTCCTACGTCTCCCGTTCCCGATAGGGGATTTAACTGGCTCCGACATCCTTATCCTCCTGGCGAGATAGACTGGGATCAGCCTTTCATACCTCCTGAGCTCGATCCTCTACGGAACTAGGATTTCTACCCCATCTACATAAACCGTATGGCTTATAGAGAGCGTGTACCACCAGTAGCTCCGACACGACCTAGGACTAGGTCATCGACCGCCTCTGCATTGCCTACTCTTCCTACCTTGAGCATCCCTCTTGAGCAGGCGTTTGCAGCTTTGGTAGCCACTCTAGACACGGAGCGATAGCGGATTAGAGGACTCACTGATGAGAACTCTGCATTACGATCTGAGATGTGTCAGTTGTGTTTCCAGGTAGAGATGCTTCAGGAGCGACTCTCGATGGCCATCGGTGGACATCATACTCTGGCAGGCAACGTTGTAGCACTTAGTGGGCGCATGGACGCACAGGATCACCATAACATAGTGATCGATGATAGGTTTGCTGATTTAGAGGCACAGCTAGCAGCACTTCAGGTTGTTGAAGCCCCTGCACCTTTGCTAGACCCTGATGAGGAAGACCCGGAAGAGGAACCCGAGGAAGCCCCCGAAGAAGAACCAGCAGAGATGGATGAGGACAGTGACGGATCTGACGTACTCGACTGATTCTACTTTTAAATGACTTAGACTATGTAGTGTTTCTTTTCTTTGAAACCTATGTGGGAAGGGTTGTTTCCCACCCAACTGACAAACCTAAATTTTGACATTGATGGAATATTTTATGACTCAATTGCAATTTATTTATCTTTGGTTATTATTTCTGTTATAAATGTTGTGGTTGTGGTGAATGCATTGTTTCTTATTGTTTACTGTACCTTGATGAGATTAATGTGTTGGATGTTACTCATTATTGTAATTGTGAATTGTAAAGTGAAATATGGGCGCACGTGGAAGAGGACGGGGGCGTGGTCGTGGACGTGGTGCCGGAGCCATAAACATGACGCCTGCGGAATTGGCGGCATTAATTAACGAACATGTTCAGGCGGCAGTGGCTGCTGGCCAACCGGGACAACCAGCAGGTAAATGATAACAAGAGGTTAAACTAATTATTCTAGTTAATTGCCTAGGATATCTGACTAATGTTTGGGATTGTCAAAACAGGACCACCACCATGTACCTACAAGTCCTTCATGGACTGTAAACCCCATACCTACAGCGGGACGGAAGGGGCTGTAGGGCTTGTAAGGTGGTTTGAGAAGACAGAGTCTGTCTTCGCAAAATGCAACTGCCCGCCTGCTGATCAGGTGAAGTATGCCACCAGGACATTGGAAGGCGCAACACTTTCCTGGTGGAATGCCCAGGTGCAAATGCTGGGTCAAGCCATGGCCAATGAACTACCATGGGATGAGTTTAAGGGGATTATGGCCGAAGAATACTGCCCCGAAATGAAGTGCAGAAACTGGAGATAGAGTTCTGGCAACTCAAAATGCAAGGCTCAGAAATTGAAGCCTACACGACCCGTACTCATGAGTTAGCCACTTTATGCCCAGGGATGGTGAATGAAATACACAAGAGGGTTGAGCATTATATACGGGGATTGGTGCCCGAAATTCAAAGTATGGTAACTGTCTCTAACCCAACTACCATACAACAAGCTATCCGAACAGCCCACATGCTGATTGATCAAGCAGTCGAATAAGGACGATTACATAAGCGGGGCGCAGTGGCAAGGTGCCTGACCATAAACACAAGTGGGATGGTTCAAGTAACAAAGGTTCATCCTCCAACAACCAGCTACAACAACAGCAGCAACAGGTACAACAGCAGCAACAACCTCCCCAGCAACAAAGGAGGTTTGATAACAACCGAAATTTCAATCAGTCATCCTCGGCATCGCAGGGACAAGGAGGCTATGTGGGGATAAGTACTAAGTGCAATCGATGCAACTACCATCACACCGGCAGGTGTGATAACTTCCGATGCCAACGCTGTGGTAAAGTTGGGCATGCGGCCAAAGACTGCCGGGGTGAACTGATGAGGAAGCCTCAACAATCACAAGAAACTCCAAAAGGTTGTTTTGAGTGCGGAAAAGAAGGCCATTCGGAGTTTCTAATTAGTACATGTGGTTGTTTTGTGATTGTTGAGGCTTCCTCATCAGTTCACCCCGGCAGTCTTTGGCCTCATGCCCAACTTTACCACAGCGTTGGCATCGGAAGTTGTCACACCTGCCGGTGTGATGGTAGTTGCATCGACTGCACTTAGGAATTTTCCCCACATAGCCTCCTTGTCCCTGCGACGCCGAGGATGACTGATTGGAATTTCGGTTGTTATCAAACCTCCTTTGTTGCTGGGGAGGTTGCTGCTGCTGTTGTACCTGTTGCTGTTATTGTTGTGGCTGGTTGTTGGATGATGATCCCTTGTTGCTTGAACCATCCCACTTGCGTTTATGGTCGGGCACGCTTGCCACCTCGCCCCGCTTAGGTAATCGACCTTGCTCGACTGCTTGATCAGTCAGCCTGTGGGCTGTTCGGATAGCTTGCTATATGGTAGTGGGATTGGAAGCAGTTACCATACTCTGAATTTCGAGCACCAGTCCACGTATGTAGTGCTCGACTCTCTTGTGCATTTCATTGACCATTCCAGGGCATAGTGTGGCCAACTCATGAGTACGGGTCGTGTACGCTTCAATTTCTGAGCCTTGCATTTTTAGTTGCCAGAACTCAATCTCCAGTTTCTGCACTTCATTTTGGGGGCAGTATTCTTCAGTCATAATCCCCTTAAACTCATCCCAAGGTAGTTCATTGGCCATGGCTTGACCTAGCATTTGCACCTAGGCATTCCACCAGGAAAGTGCTATGCCTTCCAATGTCTCGGTGGCATACTTCACCTGATCAGCAGGCGAGCAGTTGCATTTTGCGAAGACAGACTCTGTCTTCTCAAACCACCTTACAAGCCCTACAACCCCTTCCGTCCCGCTGTAGGTATGGGGTTTACAGTCCATGAAGGACTTGTAGGTACATGGTGGTGGTCCTGTTTTGACAATCCCAAACATTAGTCAGATATCCTAGGCAATTAACTAGGATAATTAGTTTAACCTCTTGTTATCATTTACCTGCTGGTTGTCCCGGTTGGGCAGCAGCTACTGTCGCCTGAACATGTTCATTAATTAATGCCGCCAATTCCGCAGGCGTCATGTTTATGGCTCCGGCACCACGGCCTCCGGCGCCACGTCCACGACCACGCCCACGTCCTCTTCCACGTGCGTCCATATTTCACTTTACAATTCACAATTACAATAATGAGTAACATCCAACACATTAATCTCATCAAGGTACAGTAAACAATAAGAAATAATGTATTCACCACAACCATAACATTTATAACAGAAATAATAACCAAAGATAAATAAATTGCAATTGAGTCACAAAATATTCTATCAATGTCAAAATTTAAGTTTTTCAGTTGGGTGGAAACAACCCTTACCACATAGGTTTCAAAGAAAAGAAACACTACATAGTCTAGGTCATTTAAAAGTAGAATCAGTCCAGTACATCAGATCCATCACTATCATCATCCATCTCTGCTGGTTCTTCTTCGGGGGCTTCCTCGGGTTCCACTTCTGGGTCTTCCTCATCAGGGTCCACCAAAGGTGCAGGGGCTTCAACAACCTGAAGTGCTGCTAGCTGTGCCTCTAGATCAGTAAACCTATCATCGATCACTATGTTATGGTGATCCTGTGCGTCCATGCGCCCACTAAGTGCTACAACGTTGCCTGCCAGAGTATGATGTCCACCAATGGCCATCGAGAGTCGCTCTTGAAGTGTCTCTACCTGGTAGCACAACTGACGCATCTCAGATCGTAAGGCAGAGTTCTCATCAGTGAGTCTCGGATACGATGTTGCTCTGTGTCCAGTGTGGCTACTAGGGCTGCAAATGCCTGCTCCAGAGGGATGCTCAAGGTAGGAAGAGTAGGCAATGTAGAGGCGGTCGATGACCTAGTCCTAGGTCGTGTCGGAGCTACTGGTGGTACACTCTCTCTATAAGCCATACGGTTTATGTAGGTACGGGAGACGTAGGAGGTGACTCAGATCGTGCAGGTCTCTTGCCTAAATTTCTGGACGACGATGCCATGCTGCAAAGTACGTGTTGCGTATGCCAATGAGTATACAGTAAGGAGAGTAAACGATAAGTAACCAACAACTGTGCGGTTATAGTCTCTTGTGTGTATGCAATCTAGTTCCCTATAACCAATGGCTCTGATACCAATCTATCACACCCTCAAATTTCATGTGCGGAGTTTTACCGCGAGGCGTGTGAACAAACCAGGATCACAGTCAATAGTTACTTAGAACGACACTCTATGCCACATTTAAAAATAAAACCAACCAAAGTTCAAACTTTAAAACCATGCGGAAGCGTTCTGTAAATAAGACAAACCCAAAATATAAAAATGCATATTTGGCAAAACATGTGCCAACCCAAATATTTAAACACTCATAAATAGATACCAACAATTATGTCCTTAAAATGGAGTCTTAGTATGCATGCTGGACCCGTGTGGTGCTCCTAATGGCAAGCTGAGTTAACGACCTGAGAATAGCATACTAAAATGTCAACAAAATGGTTGGTGAGTTCAAGAGTTTGCGTTTATCATAAACAATAACATTTGCATAACATAAGAAGTGCATTGAAATAGATAGCTAGTCTATATTCACAAGTAATAACCATAGTGATTTCGTGATCGAAGCTGACTGTGTTGCATTTGTTGCCTCCCATCACGACTTACCAGGTCGTGACGATATTTGTGTCTAGGACAATATTGCACCCGTTTGACCTCGAGTCGTACAGGTGGAGCTCGTCAGACCCAGTAGTACTACCCAAGATTTCCCGTTAGTTACCATTATTAACGATCCGAAAGTGTGAGGACTTTCAAGGTATTAAGAACTATGTTAAAACATACACAACTTATAATAATAAAATAGTGTTTGAGTACAAGTATGCTACCTCCCTCAAGAAGAAGGTTTATAAAAATAGAGGGGCATGAACTCACCTGGTGAGTAAAGATAATGACTAAAGAAAACTGGTGATAGGTGCAAAGACAACCCTTCAAAGGTTACCTAGAACACAAGAGTACATAAGTACGTGTACACAGAATCATATTGAAACCCTAAGTGCTTTACAAACCAAGGAACTCAAAGTTTTAGAAGACAAGACACATTTGACCCAGTTGACCCGTTGGTGACATTATAGGTGAAATTCCATTCAAACAAGCATAACAGCCTATCACACATGATTAACATACAAACTGATTACATATAACACTTCATTAACCACATGTACTAATTAGATCATCATAGAGCCAGATATCATACAAGTCATGTGAATCTCAAACTATTATCATGCTCATAACATCTATAACACAAATAATACACCATACAAGGATCAAATCACGAATCACATGCCATGTGAAGCCACTCACAACTTCACACCCTAAACCCTGCCAATCCTACTAAGTAGGGGCCTCAGATTCACACGTGTGTATGATGATCATTAACATACCAATTTCCATAGCTCATATCATCCAAAATGTTCACTCTTAATCAACCATCAATCAACAAAAGTCCTAGCTTACCTATAAGACTCATACCATGATTTTTCCACAAATAGGCCAAAACAGGTAACAAACCAAATCAATATTCGTATAACCTAAACAACACATTTAATCACCTTAGAAACCATCCATGAACACACTGGCATGGTCCTAATGTCCCAAACATGCTCAAATCATCCAATTCAAGGATTTGCACAAATAAAGTTTCCCTTTTGGGAAAGTACATCCCAAATTCATCAAACTCACACTACATTCATGAATTTACCATTTGCATACCAAATTAAGTCCATAACAATATCTAAACATGATCAACAACATCTAATTGGCATGTTTCATCAACATTCAACATCAAAAGTTACTATTTTTAGCAAGGTAAGAACTACAACGTGCATTATCGATTTCCCAATGTTCATATCAACAATCTAGCATCTAATTATCATTATAAACACATCCATAACACCAATTCATGATCAAATCATTGTTTCATGCAAAATAAAGTTACTATTCTTAGTAACCTATGAACAATCCATCAAAATCCAAACTTTCTTGCATAATCTATGTTAACTAACATGTATCCAACTTAACTAGCACAATAACATCAACAATCAACCAACATTCGGCCTCCAATTTGTGACATCCGGTCATTTTCCGTTACCAAACTCCGTTTGTTCCGTTAAGTCTTGCATACACGTGTCGTGCACACACACTAGTTGTCGTTGAACGTTGGTGACTTAACAATAATCAGTAATGTTAAATTGATGATAATTAAGTTAACAATGTGATTATTAAGTTATGCTTATGTGATTTAAATGTTAACTGTAATTTTATCGCGTAACGTGGAAACGCGTGTATTTAACCTGTATGTTTTGTATCTAATAAAGGTGAAATATATTATTGTCATTGTTAGTTTATATGTTTGTGGTTGTAGTTAAAAACCTTTTAAAAAGAGTTTAATAGCTTAATTTTTATAAAAAGTAAATTACAAGGGTTTAAGGGGTAATTACCATAAATTAATAAAACAAAATCCCAACCCTAGCCCCCACACCCCCTCTCGGCCGCGACACCTTCAAACACACACACAAACCTGCGATTTCAAGCAAGAACAAGCAAGAAAGCTTCGAATTTGATCGATTACAAGGCATACAACAAGTTAGAAACATCAAAACTTGTCCATTACACGTTTAAAGGTTAGATTTTTGTATGTTTTTGATGATTCTTCATGTTGGCCGAATGTTTCATGCGAAAACTGCAATTGGTGGTTGATTGATGCCTAATTGTTGATGTTAATGTGTTTACTAGATAGATTACATGTTAATTAACGTCAAGTATGCAATAAAGGTTGGATTTTTACAAGTTTTTATGGAATTACATTAGGGCCGAAACCCTAATTCGAAACTTGCAATTGGAGGTCGATTTATTGATGTTGGTTGGTGTTATTATGTTAGTTGGATTGTATATATGCTAGTTAACGTCGATTATGCAAGAAAGCTATGATTTTGATACATTGTTCATGGGTTACTAATAATAGTAACTTTATTTTGCATGAATTGATGATTGGTTGATGTATGAATGTTATGGATGTGTTTGTGATGATGATTAGATGCTAGATGGTTGATATGAATGTTAGGAATTCAAGAATGCATGTTGTAGTTCATACCTTACTAAAGATAGTAACTTTTGGGTATGAAAGTTGATGAATCATGATGATTAGGTGTGTTGATCATGTTTAGATGTTGTCATGGACTTGAATTGGTATATAATTGATGAATTCATGAATGTTGTGTGAGTTTGATGAATTTGGGATGAACTTTCCCAAAAGGGAAACTTTAATTGTGCAAATCCTTGAATTGGATGATTTGAGCATGTTTGGGATATTAGGATCATGCTAGTGTGTTCATGGATGGTTTCTAAGGTGATGAAATGTGTTGTTTAGGTTATAGGGATGTTGATTTGGTTTGTTACCTGTTTTGGCCTGTTGTGATTCGCATGACTTGTGTGATATCTAGTTGTATGACGATCTAGGTAGTACTTGTGGTTAATGAAGTGATATATGTAATCAAGTTGTATGTGAACATGTATGATATGCTGTTGTGTTAGTATTAACAAGTTATCACCTATAATGTCACCAACGGGTCAAACGGGTCAACTGGGTCAAATGTGTCTTGTCTTTCTTAAACCTTGAGTTCTTTGGTTTGTAGAGCACTTAGGGTTTCATGTTGATTTTGTGTACACGTGCTTATGTACTCTTGTATTCTAGGTGACCTTTGAAGGTTGTCTTTCCCTCTTTCTTTCAAGTTAAGCTCTAAGTTAATTCTTGCGCGTACCAGGTGAGTTCTTGCCCCACTCATTTTACCTAATCTCTTTTGGGGGAGATAGCATACTGTTGATCACAAACGCTTTTATATATGAGTGTGTATAATATTGATATAGTGCTGGTTACCATGGAAAAGTCCTCACACTTTCGGATTGTTAATATTGACTAGCGGGGAAATTTTGGGTAGTACTACTGGGTCTGACGAGCCCCACCTGTGCGACTCGAGGTCAAACGGGTGCAATTTTGTCCTAACACATATTCGTCACGACCTGGTAAGTCGTGACGGGAGGCAACAAACGTAACACAGTCAGCTTCGATCGTGAAATCACTATGATTAATATTTTTATGTTAATAGACTAGCTATCTATTGCAATACACTACTTATGCTCTGGAAACTGTTGATTGGTTTATATTTTAACGCAAACTCCTGAACTCACCAACCATGTGTTGACTTGTTTAGTATGCTATTCTCAGGTTAAGGTTGCCAGTTGCCTAGGAGCACGCACATCAGCATTGTTGAGTTGTCTACATTGCCTTGTTTACAAATTTGGGATTATTTTCATATTAAACATTTGTGTTTGGGGCGCGTATGTTTTGCGCATTTTCTTTACATACTACTTGTTTTGGGTTTTCTGTTTTAAAAACGCTTCCGCAGTATTTTAAACGTTAACTCTGGTTTGTTTATTAATCATATAGAGTCGTTCTTGGTAACTAATGACTGAGATCCTGGTATGTTACGCGCCTCGCGGTAAAACCCCGCACGCGGATTTTGAGGGTGTGACACAATTCATCCAAATCGCACAAAACTCTCGGCTAGAATAAAATACATGAAAGAAACATGAAATTAACCTTAAAATTGCAAAAAGGAACAAGCTTTGATGCTTCTAGTGTCTTCTAACCCTTGAAATCGATCCAATCCGAGGCTTATTCACTTATTCTTGGTCGAATTCGCAAGGGTGAGGGTGAGAAGAAGCAAGTCGCGGCCGAATGGGTGTTCTAGGGTTTGGTTTTTGTGTTTTAATCAATTAAGTTTTGCATAATTACCTTTTAACCCTTGCACTTTGTATTTTATAAAGATTAAGCTTTTAACCCCCTTTTAAGATGTTATTAACCAAAATAATAAACACATGAACTAATAATAACAATTATATGCTTTATCTTTACTAGTCACACAATACACGAATTAAATACATACGTTTCCACGTTATGCGATAAAATTTACAATAAACATTTAAATCACATAATCACAACTAATAATCAACATAGTAATTATTTGTTTTACATTATTAATTATTATTAAGTCACCAATGTTTAACGACAACTAGTGTGTGCTCCCGACACGTGTATGGAAGACTTAACGGAACTAACGGAGTTTGGTAATGGAAAATTACCGGATGTCACAAGAAGGAACCTCAAATAATTATAAGAAAATTAAAAAATCAAATCCCTACCAACATCAGAAAAGAAAAAAAAAGGGAAGATAGAAAAAATAAAAGAATGCAAAAATACGAGGCACATAAGCCTTCGTATAAGACATATAGGTCAAAATTAATCTGTAAGAAATGTGAAAAAATAGGTCACACAACAAAAACTTGCTGGGTTAGGAAGAAGCTTTATAAGCTAGAAGATGAAAACTTAAAAAATCAAATATCAAAAATATTATTAGAATCAGATACTGAATCTATCAAAAAACTGTTGCAGGAACAATTGCTGTAATAATACTCCAGAAGAAGAAGAAGAAAATATTTATCAAATAATTTCACAATTTCAAAATATGGAAATAAATGTTTTAACAAGTGAAATAATAGAATTGTTAAAAGTGGTAGATGATCCACAGATTAAAGAGAAAATAATCTTTTCATATATGGATAAACAAGAAGAAGGTCCTTCTTGTTCAAATTTTAAAGAATCAAAACCATTTTCTCTTGCTGAATTAAAAATTCAATTGAATGAGAGAAATAAAGATAAAAAACCTGTTGATATACAACAATTAAAAAAAGAAATTGATAATTTGAAATCAGATATAAAAATTTTACAACAAAATAATAAAAAATTAGACAATAGAATAATATGTCTAGAAAAGAATAAATTAAATATACAGCTAATAGAAGAATCAGAATTATATCTGAAAAATATAAGAGAAATTATCACTTCTCAAAAATGGCATGGAAAAATTAAATTACTAATAGAAAATGATTTCTTAATAGAAGTAGTTGCACTCTTTGATAGCGGTGCAGATTTAAATTGTATACAGGAAGGATTAATTCCTACGAAATACTATTATAAAACTACACATACTCTCAATCATGCTGGGAAAGGTAAATTAGAAGTAAATTATAAAATTCCTCAAGCTTTTATTTGTCAAAATAATACTTGTATTAATACAAGCTTTGTATTGGTAAAAAATTTTGGAAACCAAGTAATACTTGAAAGTCCTTTCTTTGATAAAATATTTCCATTGAAAAATATAGACCGTACTGGAATAACTGGTATGTATAAAGAAAAAGAAATTATTTTTAAATTCATTTCTAATCCAATAACAAGAACATTAAATAATTTAAAAGATGAATTGCTAAAAGCAAAAATAAATCAAATTAATTTTCTACAAAAGGAAATATTTTCTTTAAATATTCAAGAGAGATTAAATAATCCAAAATTACAAGAAAAAATTAAATTAATAGAACACCAGTTTAGTTTACAAATATGTAATGATCATCCCAATGCTTTCTGGGATAGAAAGAAACATATTGTTTCACTTCCATATGAAGAAAATTTTAATGAAAGTCAGATTCCGACCAAGGCTCGACATTGTCAAATGAATTCTGAATATTTAGAATTATGTAAACAAGAGATAAAATCTCTTCTAAACAAAAATTTAATAAGAAATTCCAAGTCTTCGTGGTCATGTACAGCCTTTTATGTCAATAAACATTCTGAACAAGAAAGAGGCGTACCAAGGTTAGTAATAAACTACAAACCACTTAACAAAGTTTTAAAATGGATTAGGTATCCTATACCTAATAAGAAAAATTTATTAGACAAGTTATACGAGTCAAATATATTTTCTAAATTTGATTTAAAGTCAGGATACTGGCAAATACAAATTGATAAAAAGGACATGTATAAAACTGCTTTCACAGTACCTGTTGGGCATTACGAATGGAATGTTATGCCATTTGGATTCAAAATGCCCCATCAGAATTTCAAAATATTATGAATGATATTTTCATTCCTTGCAGTGAATTCATTATTGTTTATATTGACGATATCCTTGTATTTTCAAAAGATATTGAAACTCATTTTAAACATTTAGAAATATTTAAACATATAATTTTAAAAAATGGTTTAGTTATATCTAGACAAAAATGTTACTTTTTCAAACTAAAATAAGATTCTTCGGTCACAACATTAACCAAGGAAATATAATTCAATTAATAGAAGTATCGAATTTGGTTCTAAATTTCCAGATAAGATTCTGGATAAAACCCAATTATAGAGATTTCTTAGAAGTTTAAATTACATTCTTCCTTATTATAAAAATCTAGCAGAAGATAGTGCTTTATTATATGATAGGCTAAGGAAAAATCCTAAGCAATGGTCTATCGACCATACTAAAGCAGTTCAAGATTAAGCAAAAGGTTCAAAACCTTCCTTGCTTAATGATAGCAAACACAGAATGGGAAAAAATTGTTGAAACTGATGCCTCAAATATAGGGTATGGAGGTATATTAAAACAAATATCTCCAATTAATAAAAAAGAATATCTTGTTAGATTTCATTCTGGAAAATGGAATGAAAGCCAGAAGAATTATGCAACTGTTGCAAAAGAGATTCTTGCAATAGTAAAATGTGTTTTAAAATTTCAAGATGATTTATTCAATAAAAAATTTATAATTAAAACTGACTGTAATGCAGCTAAATACATGTTTAACAAAGATTTTAAACATGATGTTTCTAAGCAGATGTTTGCCAGATGACAATCTCATCTTGCACCTTTTGATTTTGAAATAATTTATAAAAAGGGAACTTATAATAGTCTTCCTGATTTTTTTACCAGAGAGTATTTGAATCAATGAGTCATCCTAAAGGAATTTTGCGAAAGGCAATATTTATGATTATTAGAAAAAAGGATGAAATCCAATTAGAATTAATTGCAGTAAATGATAATATTCAGGAAATAAGAGAAATTCCATTTTTATCAAATGAAGCAAAAAATTATGCTATTAAACAGATTGAATATCTAGTAAGATCCTTAAATAAACAACTAAAGGATCTAAAATATAAAGAAATAATACTTTCTTGTGGTTAAATGTTTCAGCCATGATCCCTCGGGATAGAGGCAGAGGTCGAGGAAGAGCTTCCTCTTATAGAGGAAGAGGAACAGAAAGAATTATCCATCAAATGGGTAATAAAAAGCTTATAGCTATGGATGGTTCATCATATACATCATCCTCCTCAAAAACCCAATTTGATGAAAAAACTCTTAAAGAGTTTTTAGCTTATAAAGCATCACAGGGATATACCCCCGAAGAAACAGCATCATATGCACAGGTCATAATAAATGAAAGTGAAGATGAAGGATGGATTAATAATCCAAAAAAGGATATTATACTCCTTTTAGATCAAAAAGATAAAAAAATGGAGTGATCAACCTTGGTTTATAATCAAGAGATATTTTGATTCAGGATTCTATCCTTCTGAGACATATAAGTCCAGAACATATTATGAGAAACTCCTCAAAGCATAATTCTACGAAATTACTAATTATATGGGTAGTAACAAAATTGTAAGTTTTAGCAAGATAATCGTTAAACAGATCATATCTGTTGAAAACTGGAGAATATCTCCTCTAAAAGACAGGGAAATTTTGCACCCTGAAACTAGAACTCCTATTAGATATAACTATTGGGATTATATAAATGCTTTTAATAAAGTATTTATGATTGATAATCAGAATCACAAACATTCGTGGTTTATAAAATTTGTTCCAAAGTATATGAATCGAATATTCCGGTTTGGTTTCATAAATGGTGACAGTCATACGGTCCATCTATTGAAATCTTGATGGGAGAATCCCAACCATTTAAAACCTTATATTCTCAGTGGGTGGAATTATCACCTGTTTTAATAGAAGCTCAACATGATAATAATGTTATTAAGGGAATGGCCTCTTTACATTATTTTGTCCAATTTAGTATCCCATGAATATTGAAATGGACTCCAGAGACTGGTTATACCAGTGAAAACATTTTCTGTATCAGAAGAACTTATAAAACAAAATTCTGGAAACAAATGATGAAGAAGGAAGATGGCAAAATCAAATGCCAGGATACATTGGATCAAATCCAGCAAACAATAGAGTTTTATAACCAGCAACAACAAATTAATCAATAAAGAGAAGTGCCTAGCCCTTTTCAACATATTGTTAGAAAACTCAAAATGACAAAAGGCACTGATAATATCAGTGAAGAAGAAATAATGCAACAATATATTGCAGAAATAAAAAAGGACATAGCCAAGAATTTCAGAAAAGAAGAAGCATCCTCTAGCTCAAGAATGTCTGAATCAGACTCTTCCCTGATAAGGGAAGATACTCAATTTCTACAAGATAGCCAAGAAGATGAACCCTTGGATGATGAAGCCTATGAGCAAATGATGACAGAATTGGATAAAGAATTCGCACCAGCAAAATCAGCTGGAAAGTCAAAAGTTCAATCAAAACAATAGGCCCCACAAGGAAGAAAACAAGAACCAATAATTCTTAATTGGCCGACAATATTTTTGTCTATATGTTACATCATTGTAACTTTACTATTTACTTTTTGACTTATTGTACAATTATGCGTCAGACGCAATTATAAGCGAATATTCGCTGTAATATTCAGTGCCAGAGCCTCTATATAAAGAGGACTTAGTGTTAGAATAGAAGCACCGGTTTTCACAATCACTCCTCTCCTCACAACCACTCCTCTCCTCTCTTACTCTCTTGTAAAAATTTCCAGGAATAATAATATTTAAAGTTTAAAGTTTCAAGTTTCAACCCTTCAATTCTGGTATATTTTCTATTCTAATTTTTGAATTTGTGTATGATCGCCTCAATGAGAGGCTAAACACATAAGTGTTGAAACATCACCATGCTCAACAGATTATCATAATAAAAAAGAGATCTTAAAACCCAGACAAAGGAAAAAATTTAAGATGAATCGTGGGATAGGGTTACAGCCCATCTAAGATGTTAATGTGGGTGGTCGACCACCTGGGGACCCGTTTAAGCCAAAAAGCCAAGAAGGCGTGGGGCGTTTTGGGTCTGACCGGTACTGACCACATATTAGCATCCTGGACAACGACCGTGTAAAATCACCAAAATTCCATCGTTTCTCTTGATATTTCTGCCTTCGTCTGAGCTTTATGGTTTTCTCCTGTTTTCTCATACAAGGTCCTGCCTTATATGGTATCAGAGCCATGGTATTCTGTTTGATGTATGAGTGTATAATAAAAATAATAAAAATAATAAAAAAAAATAAAAAAATAAAAAAAATAAAAAATAATAATAATAATAATAATAATAATAATAATAATAATAATAATAGTAATAATAATAATAATAATAATAATAATAATAATAATAATAATAATAATAATAATAGTAGTAATAATAATAGTAATAATAATAAAAAATAATAATAATAATATCAATTATGAATATTTTAAAATCAGAAGATACTGTTAAAAACAGTATGGAAGAAGAATATGATATTCCTCATAATCTAGAATTATTAAATAAATGGACTATTCCAAAAATCGATTATAAACTAATTTATAAATTAGAAACTTTTGAAAAATTAGGATTAAAACAAGTTAAAACAACTGAGGAAACATTTTCCCTAAACATAGATAAAATGATAATAAAATTATTATCAAAAAGAGATTTACAAAAATATAAAAAAGAATATAAATTCATTCATATAGGACTTGTGCAAATTGCATTTAAGCCTTTGGCTATAGAAGGCTTACCAGAAAGTTTTGTAGCAGCTCTTAGAGATGCTAGAAACTTAAATTGGAAACAATCCCTTATGGGTATTGTTCAATCAAGTCTGGCTCATGGTCCAGTCTATTTTAATGTTTATCTTAATCTACAATTATTATTGTCTGATGTCAACATTTTAGATGATTTAACTTTGAATGTTAAAACACATGGTTACAATTATGTACCAGGATCAGAGGTAATATGTATCTGTTACATAATTTATTATAAGCCTTTATTTACACTTAATCCTCATTGTAAAATGGTAGATAAACCATTAAATGAAACAATTCTGATAGAAACTAATTTTAGCAAAGCTAATATTACAACTAGAAGAAAAATTAAATGGGAAGAAATTAATTTTCCAGAAAATTGGGTACTAAATAAAGCAAGCCCATCTCAACAATATGTGGATAATAATCCAATAAATATTTCACAAACAAATGAAGGGTCAGTTCAAATACAATTTGAAAATAATAAAATAAAATATGAACCCTCTTTGTCTAAATCGGTGTCATCACACTATTATATTTCTCCTGTAGATTACATAGTTAGAAGTCCTTCTAGGGTGACAACATCTAGGATTAAGGAAGAATTTCCTGAAAGAAATATAGATGAATTAAGAATAAACTCGGATAATATAGTTCGAGGAATCAGAGTAGATCCGGAACTAACCGAATCAGAAATAAATTTTGTATAAATATGAATCAAAAAGAAAAATTAGATTTCACTCCGGGATCTCCGGTAAGAGAAGAAATTTCTAAAGAATTTCTCCGACCCAAATGGGAATTATTTAGAACATGTTTTTTCAAAAATTTTGAAAAAACAGATAAATTTTTTTTAGAAAATAATATTATGATGAATTAACTGAAAAACAAGAGATTATACCTTTTGTTCCATGGTTTATTGAAAAATATACAAATAGTATTATTTCTGTTCTAGAAAGAAATTTTAATATCAATGGAAATATAGTTTCAAATGTTTTTCCTCCTACTAATGGTTTTAAAATTGAAAAACAAGGAGAGAAAAGATATTATCAAGCTTTTCAAAAACTACTGGAAGGTGAAACCTTGCAGACAACTATTTCTCATAAAAATGGTTTAATAAAACAACAAAATTATTCAAATCTTTATTTAATAATAATTGGAGAACAACTCCAAGATATTTCAAAGAAATGGATAAAATTTTATGCCATTTCAAAGAAAAACAAAATGTCATAATAAATGACTAGATAAAAAATAAAGAGTCTATTGCTACTCCTAGTATTCAATTACCTCCTAAGGTAACAGATTTCAAAACGAAGTCTGAAGAAAATCTTATGCAAACATTAAATGATTCAATTAATATATTAAAAAATCTAAAAATAAATACGTTAACAGATTTTGAAGATAGTTTAAAAGAAGAAGATTATAAGCAGAAGATTTATGATGAAATCATGAAGTTATCTAAGTTTGCTAATAAGCCAACTCAGAGGATGTATTATTATCCTAGGCCTACTCCACAGGATGTTCTGATAGAAGAACAGGAATACGTAATTAGTAATTCGTATAGTGGAAAAATGATCTATGAATGGAACATAGATGGTCAAACAGAAGGGCAGATTTATAATACTGTTCATAGAATGCTTATGTATAGCACTATTTGTCAAAATAATAAGAATACAACTAAGACAATAGCTCAGATGATTATATCAGGTTTTATAGGCCAACTTAAAGGTTGGTGGGATAATTATCTATCAGATTTAGATAGACAAGAAATCCTCAATAGCATAAAAGAGGATAATGGTGTTGTTTAAAACAACTCAGTTTACACTTTGATAGATAATATCATAGAACAATTTACAGGCAGATGGTCTGATAATTCGGAGAATATTAGAACTCTTCCACAAAATCTTAAGTGTAGAACCCTAACATCTTTTAGGTGGTATAAGGATACTTTCCTAAGCAGAGTAATGGAACTCCCTGAGTCTAATAGCTCACATTAGAAGTCAAAATTTGTAGATGGCCTCCCTTATTTATTTGCATAAAGAGTTAGGAATAACCTAAGAAAAGGAGGTATTAGTATAAATTATGATGATTATACATACGACAAGTTAATAGGAACTTGTATTCAAAAAGGTTTAAATTTATGTAATGAAATTAAATTAAACCAACAAATTAAAAAACATTCTTTAAATGAAAAAAAACAATTAAGTGAATTCTGTAGTCAATTTGGTATAGAAGGAACCTCAAATAATTCTAAGAAAATTAAAAATCAAATCCCTACCAACATCAGAAGAGAAAAAGGAAAAGGGAAGATAGAAAGAATAAAAGAATTCAAAAATACGAGGAACATAAACCTTCGTATAAGACATATAGGTAAAAATTAATCTGTAAAAAATATGGAAAAATAGGTCACAGAGCAAGAACTTGCTGGGTTAGAAAGAAGCTTAATAAGCTTGAAGATGAAGATTTAAAAAATCAAATCTCAAAAATACTATTAGAATCAGATATTAAATCTGATCAATCTTCTAATGAAGATTTAAATGTTTTAGAAAATGAAAGTCTATACTCTTCCTCTGAAGAAGAAAACTATTATAAAAACAACTATTGTGATAATACTTCAGAAGGAGAAGAAGAAAATATTTATCAAATAATTTCACAATTTAAAAATATGGAAATAAACGTATTAACAAGTGAAATAATAGAATTATTAAAAGTGGTAGATGATCCACAAATTAAAGAGAAAATAATCTCTTCATATATAGAAAAACAAGAAGAAATTCTAAAGAATCAAAACCATTTTCTCTGGCGGAATTAAAAATTCAATTAAATCAGAGAAATAAGGATAAAAAACCCGTTGATATACAACAATTAAAAAGAGACATTGATAATTTAAAATCAGATATAAAGATTTTACAACAAAATAATAAAGAATTAGACAATAGAATAATATGTCTAGAAAAAGATAAATTAAATATACAACCAATAGAAGAATCAGAATTATATCTGAAAAATATAAGAGAAATTATTACTTCTCAAAAATGGCATGGAAAAATTAAACTTCTAATAGGAAACGATTTCTTAATAGAAGTAATTGCACTCTTTGATAGTGGTGCAGATTTAAATTGTATACAGGAAGGAATAATCCCTACAAAATACTATTATAAAACTATGCATACTCTCAGCCATGCTGGGAAAGGTTAATTAGAGGTAAATTATAAAATTCCTCAAGCTTTTATTTGTCAAAATAATACCTGTATTAATACAACTTTGTATTGGTAAAAAATCTTAGAAACCAAGTTATACTTGGAAGTCCTTTCTTTGATAAAATATTTCCTTTAAAAAACATAGACCGTACTGGAATAACTGGTACGTATGAAGGAAAAGAAATTGTTTTTGGATTTATTTCGAATCCAATAACAAGAACATTAAATAATTTAAAAGGTGATGTGCTGAAAGCAAAAATAAATCAAATTAAATTTTTACAAGAAGAAATATTTTCTTTAAATATTCAAGAGAGATTAAATAATCCAAAATTACAAGAAAAAATTAAACTTATAGAACACCAATTCAGTTTACAAATATGTAACGATCATCCTAATGCTTTCTGGGATAGAAAGAAACATATTGTTTCACTTCCATACGAAGAAAACTTTAATGAAAGTCAGATTCCGACCAATTTTTTTCTTTCTTTTTTTTTTAGAATTCAGAAAACAGAAGAATTCTTTTATAAAATAAATAAGAAAATGAAGGGTCTATTTCATATTGATTAGAATCGGGACTGCCAATTGTTTTGGTGTAACTGGTTATTCCTTACCTTGGGACCAAATTGGTTATTGGGCAGTGAAAATTGTAACAGGCGTACCTGACGCTATTCCTGTAATAGGATCACCTTTGGTAAGTGCTAGTGTGGGACAATCCACTTTGACTCGTTTTTATAGTTTACACACTTTTGTATTGCCGCTTCTTACTGCCGTATTTATGTTAAGGCTAGACCTTGTCAGATGAATTCTGAATATATGGAATTATGTAAACAAGAGATAAAATCTCTTTTAAATAAGAATTTAATTAGAAATTCAAAGTCTCCATGGTCATGTACAGCCTTTTATGTTAATAAACATTCCGAACAGGAAAGAGGCGTACCCAGATTGGTTATTAATTATAAACCACTAAATAAAGTATTAAAATGGATTAGGTATCCTATACCTAATAAGAAAGATTTATTAGACAAATTATATAAGTCAAATATATTTTTTAAATTTGATTTAAAGTCAGGATACTAGCAAATACAATTTGAAGAGAGAGACAGATATAAAACTACCTTTACAGTACCTATTGGGCATTACGAATGGAATGTTATGCTATTTGGATTAAAAAATGCTCCTTTAGAATTTCAAAATATTATGAATGACATTTTCATTCCTTATAGTGAATTCATTATTGTTTATATTGACGATATCCTTGTATTTTCAAAGGATATTGAAACTCATTTTAAACATTTAGAAATATTCAAAAATATAATTTTAAAAAATGGTTTAGTCATATCTAGACCAAAGATGCCCCTCTTTCAAATTAAAATCAGATTTTTAGGTCATGATATTAACCAAGGAAATATAATTCCAATTAATAGAAGTATTGAATTTGGTTCTAAATTTCCAGATGAAATTCTGGTTAAAACCCAATTATAAAGATTTCTTGGAAGTTTAAATTATATTCTTCCTTATTATAAAAATCTAGCAGAAGATGTTGCTTTATTATACGATAGGCTAAGGAAAAATCCCAAGCCATGGTCTATTGATCATACTAAAGCAGTACAAAAAATTAAGCAAAAGGTTCAAAACCTTCCTTGCTTAATGATAGCAAACCTAGAATGGGAGAAGATTGTTGAAACTGATGCCTTAAATATAGGCTATGGGGGTATATTAAAACAGATATCTCCACTTAATAAACAAGAATATCTTGTCAGATTTCATTCTGGAAAATGGAATGAAAGCCAAAAGAATTATGCAATTGTTGCAAAAGAAATTCTTGCAATAGTTAAATGTGTTTTAAAATTTCAAGATGATTTATTCAATAAGAAATTTATACTTAAAACTGACTGTAATGCAGCTAAATACATGTTTAACAAAGATTTTAAACATGATGTTTCCAAGCAGATGTTTGCTAGATGGCAATCTCATCTTGCATCTTTTGATTTTGAAATAATTTATAAAAAGGGAACTGGTAATAGTCTTCCTGATTTTCTTACCAGAGAGTATTTGAATCAATGAGTCATCCTAAAGGAGTTTTGCGGAAGGCAATATTTATGATTATTAGAAAAAAGGATGAAATCCAATTAGAATTAATTGCAGTAAATGATAATATTCAGGAAATAAGAGAAATTCCATTTTTATCAAATGAAGCAAAAAATTATGCTATTAAACAGATTGTGTTGGATCTTATATGCCCAAGACACATACAAGATTGAAGTGGTTAGTACGTTATGATCCAAGTCGGGTCATACCCAATAACAAGCTAGGCAAACACCAATAAATATTTATTTGTTGATATGATCAAGTAAATAAATCATTGCATTTGAAATAGAACAAATTATATGGATATTTTGTTCATGAGATATTATTTGTATAGTTATTTAAATGGGTTAAATAACAACAAATAAAAGTGTGGTTAAGTTATAAAGTTAAAAAGGGGGTTTAATTTTATTAACTTATAACCAAGTAATGTGTGTTAAAATTTTAAAAAAGGGAGGGAAACCTTTTTAAAAATTCTCGGCCGCCCCTTGGCATTGCCTTGGGATTCCTTGTCTTGATAAAAAACAAGCAATAAACACAATTCGTTACAACACTCAACCATACTTTCTCTCTCACACATGCAAGAATTCCTTCTTCTCCATTTTTGCTCTTCTCCTATTTTCGGATCTAGAGTTCTTTGAAGAAGGTTTTGGGTGTTAACTTCCTAACTAGTTTGGTGTTTTGCAAGAGCTTGTGGGTATACAAGCTTCAGGTCTTCTCTTTTGAAGACTAGACGTTCAAGAAGCATCATCTCCTTCCTCTCATCAACATCTAACTTCCTTGTTCCTGAATGGTAGTTTTAGAACATCCTTTGGTTGTTGTTTTTGGTTTTGATAGCATTTCTTTTCACATATATATGATCCTTGTTCTTGGGTTTGTTTTCTTGAACATATAAATGGTTTATTTTCAGAATATAAAAAGTCTCTATATCTGCTGTGTTTTGTTGTTTAAATGGTTAAACATCTTTGTTAAAACTTGTAAGAACCCAACAATGGCATCTAGAGCCGGTTATGTGGAAAACTTGCTTCTAAAGTCCAAGAAAAGTTAGTTTAGTTGGACTTTTTCAACCCATTAGGGGTTGTTTTGTTATGGATGAGTGAATCTCTTATCTTTCAAAGTTTTATCTTACATGCTTTAGAATAAACCTTGAAAGATTAACATCAAGTGATTGATTGTTTTGTTTGGACTAAACCCTAAAGTTTGGGTTTATGTTGGCCGAAACTTTAAGGGTTAAAAAGGGAGTTCATGGTTGTTCTTGGATGTTGTATTTGATACATATTTTGGTGCATAACATAGCCTTGACCTAATGTGTTTTGGATTTGGATGAATGTGATTGTCATGTTTGGTTTTATTCATTAGAGGGTTGTAATAATAATTTTGGTGTTTGTATCTTTTGGGTTGTAATTTATTTATTCATTGGTTATGTAATAAATAGATTAGGTGTATTTCTTTTATTAGAAAAATTATATTAGGATATGTTTTTTTGTAAAAGAAGATGCACAAGTTGGAGACTCAAAGGAAGGCACAAAGGAAGGACACAAAGACATGGGCACTTGAAGCTTTTGGATGCGGGTTCAAGTGGGAGTTCATGGACTCTTTGATGTGTTGTTATTAACCCTTAGGAAAGACCAAATGACAACACTTGTGATGGCAAACAAGTGTGGTCACCTTAGTGGCTATGGTTATGCACTTATGATTGAATGGTTGTGCTTGTTTGGTTGTTTGTTTTATGTTGGATGTTTGATATATGGATATGCATAACAAACAAATTTATAAACATAACAAGCTGAAATTAAATGGTTCTTTATCATTAAGTGGTTAAAAAAGGTTATTAAAAGGATTAATGATTTTAAATAAAAAGGGTTTTATTAAAAGAACCATAGGGTACCATGTATTTGAAAGCATGAAAATACAAGGTACATAGAGTTTTCTAAACTAGAATTATGAAAACTTAAAATGTCTTTTGATAACAAGTTTAACACCGTTCTTTTACGCAACACTTGAGTCACTTGAAAACTCTTAATGGGATAAAGATCACCTAGCCATTTTGAGGGAACTTGTGATTTGAGGTGGGAATGCCATATTTGTGGGATAAAGATCACCTAACCACTTATATTGGTAAACTCACATGTGTGTGTAAGTAGGGTAACTTGATTTGCAAACCATGTTAAATGGATCACCTACAATGTGGTTTACAAAAGGTGTTGATGGGATTAACATGCCGACTATACATATGATGTTTAAGTCGATCCCATACCTCTAGAAGTTGCAAAGGGTTGCAATTGTCAAACGTTGACTACTTTGTTAATTTAAATAATAGGATAAAGGTCACCTAACCACTATTTAAATGTAACGTTGGATTCTAGAATTTTATTTTGTGTATGACACATAAAAGGTATTAATAATTAAATATGATAATATCGTAAATACTAAAATTGAACTTTGTTAAATTTTGTAGATGGCCACCAACAACAATGAAAATAATGATATTCCGTCCGCTCATACCCTATCACTAAGAACCATTCTCCAAAAGGAGCGTCTAAACCATAACAATTTCATTGATTGGTTTCGAAACTTGAGAATTGTTCTCAAGCAAGAGAAACGGTCATATATCTTAGACGATCCGATTCCCGATGAACCCAATGAGGAAGATGAAGAGGCCTATATGAATTGGGTGAAATACACTGAGGACTCGGTCCAAGTGTCTTGCCTCATGTTGGCAAGTATGACTCCGGATCTCCAAAAGGAGTACGAACATCACGGAGCATACGACATGATAACCCAGTTAAAGGAAACGTTCCAACAACAAGCAAGCGTAGAGCGCTTCGAAACGGTTCGAGCACTCCATGCATGTCTTATGGATGATACCCAATCGGTCTCGTCTTATGTACTTAAGATGAAGAGCCACAAAGACCGCCTCGAAAGGCTGAATTGTCCCGTCTAGAAAGAGTTGGCTACGGATTTGATCCTCAACTCTTTGTCAAAAAGGTTTGACAATTTTGTTATGAATTATAACATGAATGGTTGGGACAAGAACATAACTGAGCTTCACTCACCATCAATGAAGGTAGGAACAAGAAGAGGCCTCACCTCGCACCCAAGGCAAGTGTTGCCAAAGGTAAAGGGTACGTTGGGAGAAAGGGAAAGGGAGTGGTAAAAGGGCCACCACCAAAACCAGTGGAGAAGAAGCAAAAGGTTGCTTCTGATGACCCATGCTTCAAGTGTGGGGAGATTGGACATTGGGCAAGAAATTGTCCTGTCCATCTCAAAGAGTTGAAAGCTAAGAGGGATGTCGGGCAGACCTCATGTACAATTTTCATGATTCATATTGATCTCAATTTAATATCCTCTAACACATGGGTATTGGATACCGGATGTGGGACTCATATTTGCAATTTGTTGCAGGGGTTCAAAAGAAGTAAAGACTTCAAGAAAGGGGATGTTAGCCTTTACATGGGGAATGGGGCAAAAGTTCAAGTTGAAGCCCGAGGGCACTACATCCTGAAGCTTCCAAATGGTTTGGAAGCAATTTTGAACAATGTTTTGTATGCTCCTAGTTTGACTAGGAACATTATTTCAGTTTCCCAATTAAGACAATATGGTTATGTTTTGACGTTTATTGAAAATGAAATTCATGTTTCTTTAAATGACATCTTTTATTTTAAAGCTACTCCTATTAAATGGTATTTATGAATTGGTTCGTGAAAACACATTATATGATAGCTTGTTGTACCAAACCACCACCAAGAAGCTCAAATTAGATTTGAGTGACACCTATCTTTGGCATTGCCGTCTTGGTCATATAAACAAGAAGCGCATACAAACACTTCAAAAGAATGGTCTTTTAAAAGCAAGTGAATATGATTCATTTGATGTATGTGAATCTTGTTTACAAGGCAAAATGACTAAGGCACCTTTTAGTGGCAAAACCAAAAGGGCAAAAGATTTATTAGGTATCATACATTCGGATGTATGTGGTCCTTTTAAGCCAATGAATAGGTATAATGAAAGATACTTCATTATCTTCACCGACGACTATAGTAGGTATGGGTATGTGTACTTGTTAAGACATAAAGATGAAGCTTTTGAAATGTTCAAAACCTTCCAAAATGAAGTAGAAAATCAACTCAACAAATCAATAAAAATTCTCCGCACTGATAGAGGAGGTGAATACCTGAGTGATGCTTTTAGAGATCATCTTAGAAGTTGTGAGATTATCTCACAACTATCTCCACCTGGAACACCACAACACAATGGTGTGTCCGAAAGGAGAAATCGAACTCTATTAGATATGGTACGATCTATGATGGCTAGAAGCTCATTGCCTCTATCATTTTGGGGTTTCGCTTTGCTCTCTGCGGCCCGTATTTTGAATATGGCCCCAACCAAGAAAGTGGAAAAGACACCTTTTGAAATATGGCATGGAAGGGTTCCATCTCTATCATATTTAAAGGTATGGGGATGTGAGGCATATGTAAAGACTCCTACCTCAAACAAGTTAGAAATTCATTCCACTAAGTGTATCTTTATTGGATATCCTAGAGATTCTATGGGATATTATTTCTATGATCCATTGGAACAAAAGGAGTTTGTTGCCAAGAAGGGTGAGTTCTTGGAAGCCAAGTTCCTTATGGAAGGAGCTAGCAGTAGAACAGTGGATCTTGAGGAGGATCAAGAACCACAACCTGATACACATTTGGTTGACACTAGCACTCAACATAAGGATGTTGAGAATGATCAAATGGTTGATCAATACTCACAAAATGTTTGCAAATCTGGTAGAACTAGTAATCCACCTGAAAGATATGGATTTTTCTTGGATGGGTGCTATGTGGTTGATTCCAATGAACCAATCACATACCATGATGCAGTGTCCAATTTTGGATTGTGACAAATGGCTTGAAGCCATGAACGTTGAGATGCAATCCATGTATGACAACCAAGTGTGGGACTTGGTTATACCACCTCTTAGCTCCAAGGTAGTTAGAAGTAAGTGGGTTTTCAAGAAGAAAACCGATATGCATGGAAACTTGGATACTTATAAAGCTAGACTTGTAGCAAAAGGTTTCACTCAAACTCAAGGGGTTAATTATGATGAGACCTTCTTGCCTGTTGCAATGCTAAACTCTATTAGGATATTATTTGCCATAGCTGCTCATTATGATTATGAGATTTGGCAAATGATGTCAAAACCGCTTTTCTAAATGGATATCTTGAGGAAGATGTCTATATGGTTCAGCCTGAAGGTTTTGTCGACCAAAACATCCTAACAAAGTATGCAAGTTAAAGAAATCAATCTATGGATTGAAGCAAGCGTCAAGAAGTTGGAATCACCGTTTTGATGAAGAGGTAACTAAATTTGGGTTCTTCAAAAACACAGATGAGGCTTGTGTGTTTAAAAAGGCTAGTGGGAGCATTATCACTTTCCTAATATTGTATGTCGATGACATCCTACTATTTGGAAATGACATTCCAACCTTGGAAGGTATAAAAACCTGGCTTGGAAGCTGTTTTTCCATTAAGGATCTTGGTGAAGCCGCCTTTATTTTAGGAATAAAGATCTATAGGGATAGGTCAAGGCGGTTGATAGGTTTAAATAAAAGTGCATACAATGATAAGATCTTGAAAATGTTCAAGATGGAGAACTCTAAGAAAGATACGGTACCTATTCAAAGAGGAACGATATTGAGTACAACTCAATGTCCAAGCTCAAAGGATGAGCAAGATAAAATGAAGGGAATCCCGTATGCATCTGCTATAGGATCCATCATGTATGCAATGATATGCACTAGGCCGGACGTGTCATGCGCTTTGAGCATGACAAGCCGATACCAGCAAAATCCTGGAACTAGTCATTGGATGGCTGTTAAGAACATACTTAAGTACCTAAGGAGGACTAAAGATATGTTCCTAATCTATGGATCTGGTGAGGAGGAACTCGTGGTAAAAGGTTACACGGATGCGAGCTTCCAAACTGATTAGGATGACTCACGATCACAATCGGGATACATTTATCCTAAATGGAGGAGCAGTCTCTTGGAAGATCTCTAAACAAGATGTGGTGGTATTATCAACTACAGAGTCAGAATACGTCACCGCTTCATTAGCAGCTCAAGAAGCTGCATGGTTGAAGAAATTCATTATCGATCTAGGGGTTGTCCCTTCCATTCAAGACCCCCTAGAAATTCTTTGTGATAATGAGGGTGCGATTGCTCAAATCAAGGAACCCCGTGCACATCAAAAGACTAGGCACATTGAGCGGAGATTCAACTACATAAGGGATGAAGTTGAAAAGGGAAAGATATGTATTCGCAAAGTTCACACGGATCAAAACATTGCAGAGCCACTCACGAAGCTCCTTGAAAAGGCAAAGTATGAAGGTCATACTTGTGCCATGGGACTTTGATATTCTAGTGACTGGATTTGATCTTATAATTTTGTATTTGGATATTGGAACCTTTTATTATTTGAATGAATTATTTGGTTATAATGCTTCAACTAATGTTCCAATTTTGCATGTTCAATCCATGAGTAAATTATTTACTCTAAACGTCCGTAGTCGTTCATACTTGTGGGAACAAGTATGAGGGTAAGACTATTATGAACTTGGATTGGTTGATATTCATATGGATGAATATAGAGCAAAGGGTTGCGGCCAAAGTTCATAGATATTTATGGGATACAAATATTGGATTGACCCGCTTCTCAAATATTACTACATGGAATCTTCTTGATTGATCATAAGTAAATTTGAGTAAAGGCGAATATCATTTGGTATCCTATGACCTGAGATACATATTGGGTCTTGATATTCACCAGGTATTATACTTTGACTTAGTTCTTCGCTGTTCTGAAACACAGCAGTACATAAGACTAAATTCAGGTATAGCACGAGGTGATTGTGAGAGACGTATGTAATCAAGATAGGATTTGTCCCTCTTATTCGTTGAGAGTAAGATGTCTAAGGCCTGCTAAAGTTAAGCCAATGGAGAATGATCATTCTATGTCTCTAAGATTTAACATGACATCTGTGACAAAAGGATAGATGATTGATTCACCTAAAACATTTTCGAGTAAAATACTTGAAGGGGATGATGTTATTGAATGGCTCTTAGTCATACGTATTAAGGTTAGTGAACCGTTGTTAGGCGGTATTTACTGCTTGCATCAATCTTCTATGAATCTTGTGCAAGTGGGAGATTGTTGGATCTCATATGCCTAAGACACATACAAGATTGATGTGGTTAGTACGTTATGATCCAAGTCTGGTCATACCCAATAACAAGCTAGGCAAACACCGATAAATATTTATTTGTTGATATGATCAAGCAAATAAATATTGACACCAATTTAGAAAATAGGTTTTCTAAATCGTTGCATTTGAAATAGAAAAAATTATATAGGTATTTTGTTCATGAGATATTATTTGTATAGTTATTTAAATAGGTTAAATAACAACAAATAAAAGTGTGGTTAAGTTATAAAGTTAAAAAGGGGGTTTAATTTTATTAACTTATAACAAAGTATTGTGTGTTAAAATTTTAAAAAAGGGTGGGAAACCTTTTTAAAAATTCTCGGCCCCCCTTGGCATTGCCTTGGGATTCCTTGTCTTGATAAAAACACAAGCAATAAACACAATTCATTACAACACTCAACCACACTTTCTCTCTCACACATGCAAGAATTCCTTCTTCTCCATTTTTTCTCTTCTCCTATTTTCGGATCTAGAGTTCTTTGAAGAAGGTTTTGGGTGTTAACTTCCTAACTAGTTTGGTGTTTTGCAAGAGCTTGTGGGTATACAAGCTTGAGGTCTTCTCTTTTGAAGACTAGACGTTCAAGAAGCATCATCTCCTTCCTCTCATCCATATCTAACTTCCTTGTTCCTGAAAGGTAGTTTTAGAACATCCTTTGGTTGTTGTTTTTGGTTTTGATAGCATTTCTTTTCACATATATATGATCCTTGTTCTTGGGTTTATTTTCTTGAACATATAAATGGTTTATTTTCAAAATATAAAAAGGGTTTTAACTCTCTATATCCGCTGCGTTTTGTTGTTTAAATGGTTAAACATCTTTGTTAAAACTTGTAAGAACCCAACAGATTGAATATCGGATAAGATCCTTAAATAAGCAATTAAAGGATCAAGAATATAAAGAAATAATACTTTCTTGTGGATAGACATTGCTAATCCTTATGTTTAAGTTTTCAGGTATGATCCCCTGGTAAAGGGGAAGAGGCCGTGGAAGAACTTCCTCTTATAGAGGAAGAGGAACAGAAAGGATTATCCATCAAATGGGTAATAAAAAGCTTATAGCTATGGATGATTCATCATATGCATCATCCTCCTCAAAACCTCAATTTGATAAAAAAAACTTATAAAGAGTTTTTAGCTTATAAAGCATCACAAGGACATATCCCTGAAGTAATAGCATCATATGCACAGATCACAATAAATGAAAGTGAAGATGAAGGATGGATTAATAATCCAAAAAAGGATGTTATACTCCTTTTAGATAAAAAAGATAAAAAATGGAGTGATCAACCTTGGTTTATAATCAAGAGATATTTTGATTCGGGATTCTATCCCTTTGAGACATATAAGTCCAGAACATATTATGAGGAACTCCTCAAAGCAGAATCCTGTGAAATTACTCATTATATGGGAGTGATCATATCTGTTGAAAACTGGGGAATATCTCCTTTAAAGGACAGGGAAATTTTGCACCCTGAAACTAGAACTCCCATTAGATATAACTATTGGGATTATATCAATGCTTTTAATAAAGTATTTCTGATTGATAATCAAAATCACAAACATTCATGGTTTATAAAATTTTGTTCCAAAGTATATGAATCGGATATTCCGGTTTGGTTTCATAAATGGTGGCAGTCATACGGTCCACCTATTGAAATCTTCATGGGAGAATCCCAACTATTTAAAACCTTATATTCTCAGTAGGTGGAATTATCACCTGCTTTAATAGAAGCTCAGCATGAGAATAATGTTATTGAGGGAATGGCCTCATTACATTATTTTTTTCAATTCAGTATCCCATGGATATGGAAATGGACTCCAGAAACTGGTTATACCAGTGAAAATATTTTCTGTATCAGAAGGACTTATAAAACAAAATTCCAGAAACAAATGATGAAGAAGGAAGATGGCAAAATCAAATGCCAGGATACTTTGGATCAAATCCAGCAGACAATAGAGCTTTATAACCAGCAACAACAAATTAAACAACAAAGAGAAGCTCCTAGCCCTTTTCAACATATTGTTAGAAAACTAAAAATGATGAAAGGCACTGATAATATCAGTGAGAAAGAAATAATGCAACAATATATTGCAAACATAAAAAAGGACATAACCAAGAATTTCAGGAAAGAAGAGGCTTCTTATAGTTCAAGAATGTTTGAATCAGACTCTTCTCAGATAGGAGAAGATACTCAATTACTACAAGATAGTCAAGAAGATGAACCCTTGGATGATGAAGCCTATGAGCAAATGATGGCAGAATTGGATAAAAAATTCGCAGCAGCAAAATCGGCTGGAAAGTTAAAAGTTCAATCAAAACAATAGGCCCCACAAGGAAGAAAAGAGGGATCAATAATTCACCTTCATAATTGGCCGACAAATAATTTTGTTTGCATGCTACATTATTGTAGTTTTTACTGTTTACTTTTTGACTTGTAATACAAAACGGGTCATACGCAATTATAAGCGAATATTCGCTGTAATATTCGGTGACAGGGCCTCTATATAAAGAGGACTTAGTGTTTAGTTAGAGGCACCGGTTTTCACAACCACTCCTCTCCTTTCTTACTCTCTTGTAAAAATTTCTAGGAATAATAATATTTGAAGTTTAAAGTTTTAAGTTTCAAGCCTTCAATTCTGGTAATTTTTCTATTCTAATTTTTGAATTTGTGTATGATCGCCTCAATGAGAGGCTAAACACATAAGTGTTGAAACATCACCATGCTTAATAGATTATCATAATAAAAAGAGATCTTAAACCTGGACAAGGCAAAACTTTAAGAGAAATTGTGGAATATGGTTATAGCCCATCTAAGATGTTAATGTGGGTGGTGGTACTCTGGGGACCTGTTTAAGCCAAAAAGCCAAGAAGGCGTAGGGCGTTTTGGGTCTGACCTTCACTGATCACATATTAACATCCTGGACAATGGTTGTGTAAAATCACCAACGTTCCATCGTTTCTTTTGATCTTCTATCTTTGTCCAAGTTTTATGGTTTTCTTCTCTTTTTCCATACAAGGTCCTACCTTATATGATATTCAGCAATAGAATCTTTATCCTAATCTACAATTATCATTGTCTGATGTCTTTCTTATTAGGTATAGGATACCTAATCCATTTTAATACTTTATTTAGTGGTTTATAATTAGTAACCAATCTGGGTACGCCTCTTTCCTGTTCGGAATGTTTATTAACATAAAAGGTTGTACATGACCATGGAGACTTTGAATTTCTAATTAAATTCTTGTTTAAAAGAGATTTTATCTCTTGTTTACATAATTCCATATATTCAGAATTCATCTGACAAGGTCTAGCCTTGGTCGGAATCTGACTTTCATTAAAGTTTTCTTCGTATGGAAGTGAAACAATATGTTTCTTTCTATCCCAGAAATCATTGGGATGATCGTTACATATTTGTAAATTGAATTGGTGTTCTATAAGTTTAATTTTTTCTTGTAATTTTGGATTATTTAATCTCTCTTGAATATTTAAAGAAAATATTTCTTCTTGTAAAAATTTAATTTGATTTATTTTTGCTTTCAGCAAATCATCTTTTAAATTATTTAATGTTCTTGTTATTGGATTCGAAATAAATCCAAAAACAATTTCTTTTCCTTCATACGTACCAGTTATTCCAGTACGGTCTACGTTTTTTAAAGGAAATATTTTATCAAAGAAATGACTTCCAAGTATAACTTGGTTTCCAAGATTTTTTACCAATACAAAGCTTGTATTAATACAGGTATTATTTTGACAAATAAAAGCTTGAGGAATTTTATAATTTACCTCTAATTTACCTTTTCCAGCATTGCTGAGAGTATGCGTAGTTTTATAATAGTATTTTGTAAGGATTAATCATTCCTGTATACAATTTAAATCTGCACCACTATCTGTGACATCTGGTAATTTTCAGTTACCAAACTCCGTTAGTTCCGTTAAGTCTTGCATACACGTGTCGTGCACACACACTAGTTGCCGTTGAACGTTGGTGACTTAACAATAATCAGTAATGTTAAATTGATGATAATTAAGTTAACAATGTGATTATTAAGTTATGCTTATGTGATTTAAATGTTAACTGTAATTTTATCGCGTAACGTGGAAACGCGTGTATTTAACCTGTATGTTTTGTATCTAATAAAGGTGAAATATATAATTGTCATTGTTAGTTTATATGTTTGTGGTTGTAGTTAAAAACCTTTTAAAAAGAGTTTAAAAGCTTAATTTTTATAAAAAGTAAATTACAAGGGTTTAAGGGGTAATTACCATAAATTAATAAAACAAAATCCCAACCCTAGCCCCCACACCCCCTCTCGGCCGCGACACCTTCAAACACACACACACACTTCGGTTTTCATCAAGAACAAGCAATTCCATTCGATTTTGGACCGATTTAAAGCATCACAACAAGTTAGAATCATCAATTGCAAGCCATTACACGTTTAAAGGATAGATTTTTACATGTTTTTGATGGTTTTTCATGGTGGCCGAACCCTAGTTCGAAAATCTGCAATTGAACGTTAAATTCTTGGTTGTTTGGTGATGTTATGATGTTAGTTAGGTTGTATTGATGCTAGTTAACGTTGATTATGCAAGAAAGTTTGGATTTTGGTTGTTTGTTCATATGATCATCTTTGGCCGAGAGTTTGAGGCGATTTTTGATCAAATTGGATGATGAATGTTGGTTGTTTGATGTTGTAATGATGCTAGTTAGGTTGTATGCATATTGGTTAACGTCGATTTTGCATGAAAGCTATGATTTTGATACGTTGTTCATAGGTTACTAATAATAGTAACTTTATTTTGCATGAATTGATGATTGGATGATGTATGAATGTTATGGATGTGTTTGTGATGATGATTAGATGCTAAGTTGATGATATGAACAATTGAAAATCAAGAAGATGTGTTATAGCTCATACATTGCTAAAAATAGTAACTTGTGGTGTGGAATGTTGATTAGGTGTTGTTGATCATGTTTAGATGTTGTTATGGACTTGAATTGGTATATAATTGATGAATTCATGAATGTAGTGTGAGTTTGATGAATTTGGGATGAACTTTCCCAAAAGGGAAACTTTAATTGTGCAAATCCTTGAATTGGATGATTTGAGCATGTTTGGGATATTAGGATCATGCTAGTGTGTTCATGGATGGTTTCTAAGGTGACTAAATGTGTTGTTTATGTTGTATGAATGTTGATTTGGGTTGTTACCTGTTTTGGCCTGTTAGTGGAAAAATCATGGTATGAGTTATATAGGTAAGCTAGGACTTTTGTGGATTGATGATTGATTAAGAATGAACATTTCAGATGTTATGAGCATGATAATAGTTGAGTTTCGCATGACTTGTATGATATCTAGTTGTATGATGATCTAGTTGGTACATGTGGTTAATGAAGTGCTATATGTAATCAAGTTGTATGTGAACATGTATGAAATGCTGTTGTGTTAGCATTAACGAGTTATCACCTATAATGTCACCAACGGGTCAAACGGGTCAACTGGGTCAAATATGTCTTGTCTTTCTAAAACCTTGAGTCTCTTGGTTTGTAGAACACTTAGTGTTTCATGTTGATTCTGTGTACACGTACTTATGTACTCTTGTATTCTAGGTGACCTTTGAAGGTTGTCTTTCCCCTCTTTCTTTCAAGTTAAGCTCTAAGTTAATTCTTGCGCGTATCAGGTGAGTTCTTGCCCCACTCATTTTACATAATCTCTTTTGGGGGAGATAGCATACTGTTGATCACAAACGCTTTTATATATGAGTGTGTATAATATTGATATAGTGCTGTTTACAATGGAAAGTCCTCACACTTTCGGATTGTTAATATTGAATAGCGGGGAAATTTTGGGTAGTACTACTGGGTCTGACGAGCCCCACTTGTGCGACTCGAGGTCAAACGGGTGCAATTTTGTCCTAACATATATTCGTCACGACCTGGTAAGTCGTGACGGGAGGCAACAAACGTAACACAGTCAGCTTCGATCGCGAAATCACTATGATTAATATTTTTATGTTAATAGACTAGCTATCTATTGCAATACACTACTTATGCTCTGGAAACTGTTGATTGGTTTATATTTTAACGCAAACTCTTGAACTCACCAACCATGTGTTGACTTGTTTAGTATGCTATTCTCAGGTTAAGGTTGCCAGTTGCCTAGGAGCACGCACACCAGCATCGTTGAGTTGTCTACATTTGTTTGTTTACAAATTTGGGATTATTTTCATATTAAACATTTGTGTTTGGGACGCGTATGTTTTGCGCATTCTCTTTACATACTACTTGTTTTGGGTTTTCTGGTTTTAAAAACGCTTCCGCAGTATTTTAAACGTTAACTCTGGTTTTGTTTATTAATCATATAGAGTCGTTCTTGGTAACTAATGACTGAGATCCTGGTATGTCACGCGCCTCGCGGTAAAACCCCGCACGCGGATTTTTGAGGGTGTGACAGATTGGTATCAGAGCCATTGGTTATAGGGAACTAGGTTGCATACACACACTAGACTATAACCGCATAGTTGTTAGTTACTTATCGCTTACTCTCCTTACTGTATACTCATTGGCATACGCAACACGTACTTCGCAGCATGGCATCGTCGTCCAGAAATTTAGGCAAGAGACCTGCACGATCTGATTCACCTCCTACTTCTCCCGTATCGGATAGGGGATTTAACTGGCCTCGACATCCTTATCCTCCCGGCGAGATAGACTGGGATCAGCCTTTCATACCTCCTGAGCTCGATCCTCCGCGTAACTGGGATTTCTACCCCACTTACATAAACCGTATGGCTTATAGAGAACGCGTACCACCAGTAGCACCTACACGACCTAGGACTAGGTCATCAACCGCCTCTACTTTGCCTACACTTCCTACCTTGAGCATTCCTCTGGAGCAGGCATTTGCAGCCCTAGTAGCCACACTGGACACAGAGCGACAGCGGATTAGAGGACTCACTGATGAGAACTCTGCATTACGATCTGAGATGCGTCAGCTGTGTTTCCAGGTAGAGAAGCTTCAGGAGCGACTTTCGATGGCCATTGGTGGACATCATACGCTGGCAGGCAACGTGGTAGCACTTAGTGGGCGCATGGACGCACAGGATCACCATAACATAGTGATCGATGATAGGTTTGCTGATTTAGAGGCACATCTAGCAGCACTCCAGGTTGCTGAAGCCCCTGCACCTTTGGTGGACCCTGATGAGGAAGACCCAGAAGAAGAACCCGAGGAAGCCCCCGAAGAAGAACCAGTAGAGATGGATGAGGACAGTGACGGATCTGATGTACTGGACTGATCCTACCTTTTAAATGACTTAGACTATGTAGTGTTTCTTTTCTTTGAAACCTATGTGGGAAGGGTTGTTTCCCACCCAACTAACAAACTTAAATTTTGACATTGATGGAATATTTTGTGACTCAATTGCAATTTATTTATCTTTGATTATTATTTTGTTATAAATGTTGTGGTTGTGGTGAATGCATTATTTCTTATTGTTTACTATACCTTGATGAGATTAATGTGTTGGATGTTACTCATTATTGTAATTGTGAATTTTAAAGTGAAATATGGACGCACGTGGAAGAGGACGTGGGCGTGGTCGTGGACGTGGCGCCGGAGGCCGTGGAGCCGGAGCCATAAACATGACGCCTGCGGAATTGGCGGCATTAATTAACGAACATGTTCAGGCGGCAGTGGCTGCTGCCCAACCGGGACAACCAGCAGGTAAATGATGACAAGAGGTTAAACTGATTATCCTAGTTAATTGCCTAGGATATCTGACTAATGTTTGGGTTGTCAAAACAGGACCACCACCATGTACCTACAAGTCCTTCATGGACTGTAAACCCCATACCTACAGCGGGACGGAAGGAGCTGTAGGGCTTGTAAGGTGGTTTGAGAAGACAGAGTCTGTCTTCGCGAAATGCAACTGCCCGCCTGCTGATCAGGTGAAGTATGCCACCGGGACATTGGAAGGCGCAGCACTTTCCTGGTGGAATGCCCAGGTACAAATGCTGGGTCAAGCCATGGCCAATGAACTACCTTGGGATGAGTTTAAGGGGATTATGACCGAAGAATACTGCCCCCGAAATGAAGTGCAGAAACTGGAGATTGAGTTCTGGCAACTCAAAATGCAAGGCTCAGAAATTGAAGCCTACACGACTCGAACTCATGAGTTAGCCACTTTATGCCCAGGGATGGTGAATGAAATGCACAAGAGGGTGGAGCATTATATACGGGGATTGGTGCCCGAAATTCAAAGTATGGTAACTGCCTCTAACCCCACTACCATACAACAAGCTATCCGAACAGCCCACAGGCTGACTGACCAGGCAGTTGAGCAAGGACGGTTACCCAAACGAGGTGCGGTGGCAAGCGTGCCCGACCAGAAACGCAAGTGGGATGGTTCAAGCAACAAGGGATCGTCATCCAGCAGCCAATCTCAACCTCAACAACAGCAGCAAAGTCAGCAACAGCAACGGAAGTTCGATAACAACCGAAGCTTCAACCAGGCGACTCCCTCAAATCAAGGACCCGGTGGGTATGGTGGAAGACTGCCGAAGTGCAACCGGTGTAACTACCACCATGTGGGTCGATGTGATAACTTCAAGTGCCAACGTTGTGGGAAGATTGGTCACCAGCCAAAGACTGTCGGGGTGAACTGATGAAGAAGCCTCAACAATCACAAGAAACTCCGAAAGGTTGTTTTGAGTGCGGAAAAGAAGGCCATTACAGACGCAACTGTCCCCAGCTTAAGAGGAATGGTAATGGCAACAACAACAATGGGAACAACAGCAATAATAACAATGGCAACAACAATAACAACAACAATGGTAATGGCAACAACAATGGTGGAAACAACAATGGAGCCAAAGGAAGAGCCTTCGTCATTGGCTCAGGTGAGGCTCTAAACGATCCTACAACAGTAACTGGTAAATTTTCGGTTAATGGTTGTTTTGCTACCGTATTATTCGATACCGGAGCCGATAGAAGTTTCGTGTCCACTAGGTTCTGTAGTCTTTTAAGTGATATGCCCTCAGCCTTAGAATCTAAATACACCGTGGAGTTAGCTAACGGCACATAGATTCACGTAACGCATATTCTTAGAGACTGCAAGATAGAGCTTGCTGGTCATACATTCACCATAGATCTCATGCCTGTTACACTAGGAAGTTTCGATGTGGTAGTAGGCATGGATTGGCTTTCCGATAAACAAGCAGAAGTCATATGCCACGAGAAGATCATACGGATTCCCCTTGGTGAAGAAGTCCTTACGGTCAGAGGTGATAGGAGTGGTGCGGTGATAGGCATCATTTCGTTCATGAAGGCACAGAAGTTGTTACGAAAGGGTCGACTAGCCATATTGACACTCGTCACAGATGAACAGATCGAGGAAAAGAGGATAGAGGATATCCCCGTAGTTCGTGAGTTTCCTGAGGTGTTTCCGGAAGACCTTCCTGGATTACCGCCTCATCGTCAAGTTGAATTCCAGATTGAGTTGACTCCAGGAGCCGCTCCAATTGCGAGAGCACCGTACCGGTTAGCTCCGAACAAACTGCAGGAATTATCTGCCCAACTACAAGAGTTGTTGGATAAAGGGTTCATCCGACCGAGTTCGTCGCCCTGGGGAGCGCCAGTTCTATTTGTGAAGAAGAAGGATGGTACATTTCGAATGTGCATTGACTATAGGGAACTGAACAAGGTTACTATCAAGAATAGATATCCCTTACCTCGTATCGATGATTTGTTTGATCAACTGCAAGGATCAAGCTATTACTCTAAGATTGATCTGAGGTCTGGGTATCATCAGCTGAGAGTTCGAGAAGAGGACATCTCGAAGACTGCTTTCGTACACGATATGGTCACTATGAATTTTTGGTCATGCCATTTGGGTTGACGAATGCACCAGCAGTATTCATGGACCTCATGAATCGCGTGTGCAAACCCTATCTTGATCAGTTTGTTATCGTCTTTATTGATGACATACTGATATACTCAAGGACCGAGGAAGAACATGGAGAGCACTTACGTTTGATCTTGGAATTACTTAGAGAGGAACAACTGTATGCAAAGTTTTCTAAGTGTGATTTCTGGATACGTGAGGTACAATTCTTGGGTCATATTGTCAACGAGAAGGGAATACATGTTGATCCTGCTAAGATTGAAGCGATAAAGAATTGGTCTGTTCCTAAGACACCAAGTGAGATACGACAATTCCTTGGATTAGCGGGATATTATCGACGATTCATTGAAGGATTCTCTAAGATTGCACAACCTCTCACAGCCTTGACTCACAAGGGAACGACGTACAAATGGGGTGAGAGTCAGGAATCTGCTTTTCAGTTGCTGAAACATAAATTGTGTAGCGCACCAATATTAGCGTTACCGGATGGTAGTGATGACTTCGTAGTCTACTGCGACGCTTCTATTCAAGGACTTGGATGCGTCCTGATGCAGCGGGATAAAGTGATAGCTTACGCCTCTAGACAATTGAAGATTCATGAGAAGAACTATACCACCCATGACTTGGAACTGGGTGCGGTAGTTTTTGCCTTAAAGATCTGGAGACATTACTTGTACGGTACCAAATGCACCATCTACACCGATCACAAGAGTCTTCAGCACATCTTTGAGCAAAAGGAGTTGAACATGAGGCAAAGACGCTGGGTGGAATTGTTAAACGACTATGATTGTGCTATTAAGTACCACCCGGGAAAGCAAATGTAGTTGCTGATGCGTTGAGTAGAAAAGAGACTGCTAAACCTCGACGTGTGCGAGCTCTGCAACTAACGATTAGTACGCAATTACCTGAACAAATCCGAGAGGCTCAAACAGAAGCTTTGAAAGCAGAAAACATTGGGTCTGAATCGTTAAGGGGTAGGGAAAAACAATTGGAAGTAAAAGCGGATGGAATTCGTTACTTCATGGATAGACTATGGGTACCTCTACACGGAAATCTGAGAGACTTGGTGATGAGTGAGGCTCACAAGTCCAAGTATTCTATACATCCTAGATCTGACAAGATGTACCACGATTTGAAGGCGCACTATTGGTGGCCTAACATGAAAGCAGATGTAGCTACTTATGTGAGCAAGTGTCTGACCTGCTCGAAGGTTAAGGTGGAGTATCAGAAACCATCTGGTCTACTACAACAACCTGAGATCCCTATATGGAAGTGGGATCAGATATCAATGGATTTTATTACTAAGTTACCTCGCACTTCTACGGGTTGTGATACAATATGGGTTATCGTGGATAGATTAACAAAGTCTGCTCATTTCCTAGCGATAAAGGAAACAGACAAGATGGAGAAATTAACTCGACTCTATTTGAAGGAGATCGTTTCGAGGCATGGAGTACCGATCTCAATCATTTCTGATCGCGATTCTCGTTTCACATCACACTTCTGGCAGTCGTTGCAGAAAGCTTTAGGTACGCGATTGGATATGAGTACTGCTTATCATCCACAGACTGATGGTCAAAGCGAGCGTACTATACAGACTTTGGAGGACATGTTACGTGCTTGTGTGATTGACTTCGGGAATAACTGGGAAGTTCACCTACCATTGGTGGAATTTTCTTACAACAACAGTTATCACACTAGCATAAAGGCAGCACCTTTTGAAGCTTTATATGGGAGAAAGTGTAGATCGCCAGTTTGCTGGGCTGCAATTGGTGATAGTCAGTTAACGGGTCCTGAGTTGGTACACGAGACAACTAAGAAGATTGTTCAGATAAGAAACCGCATGGCCGCAGCGCGAGACAGACAGAAAAGCTATGCTGACAAACGACGAAAACCTTTGGAATTTCAGATAGGTGACAAGGTTTAATTAAAAGTCTCACCGTGGAAAGGCGTAGTTCAGTTTGGTAAGCGAGGAAAGCTAAATCCGAGATACGTTGGACCATTTGAGATAGTGGAAAGAATAGGTCCAGTAGCTTATCGACTAGCCTTACCTGATTCATTAAGTGGAATCCATGATGTATTCCATGTTTCAAATCTAAAGAAATGTTTAACGGATGAAACGATGGTCGTACCACTGGAAGAAGTTCAAGTAGATGAACAATTACGTTTCATTGAGGAACCTGTCGAAGTGATGGATCGTGAGGTGAAAACGCTTAAGCAAAGCAAGATACCCATTGTCAAAGTTCGTTGGAACTCGAGACGTGGACCAGAATTCACGTGGGAACGTGAAGACCAAATGAAGCTGAAGTACCCTCAGCTATTCGAAAGGACGATGCCAGCCGGCGAAGGTACTAATTAAATTTCGGGACGAAATTTCTTTCAACATGGGGATGATGTGACAACTCATCCAAAACTCACACGATTTCGATTTCCTTATGCCAATGCAGTAGACCAGTGATGGAACACTCACCATGTAACGCAATTTTCTGGACGAAAATTCTTTCAACATGGGGATAATGTGACATCTGGTAATTTTCAGTTACCAAACTCCATTAGTTCCGTTAAGTCTTGCATACACGTGTCGTGCACACACACTAGTTGTCGTTGAACGTTGGTGACTTAACAATAATCAGTAATGTTAAATTGATGATAATTAAGTTAACAATGTGATTATTAAGTTATGCTTATGTGATTTAAATGTTAACTGTAATTTTATCGCGTAACGTGGAAACGCGTGTATTTAACCTGTATGTTTTGTATCTAATAAAGGTGAAATATATAATTGTCATTGTTAGTTTATATGTTTGTGGTTGTAGTTAAAAACCTTTTAAAAAGAGTTTAAAAGCTTAATTTTTATAAAAAGTAAATTACAAGGGTTTAAGGGGTAATTACCATAAATTAATAAAACAAAATCCCAACCCTAGCCCCCACACCCCCTCTCGGCCGTGACACCTTCAAACACACACACACTTCGGTTTTCATCAAGAACAAGCAATTCCATTCGATTTTGGACCGATTTCAAGCATCACAACAAGTTAGAATCATCAATTGCAAGCCATTACACGTTTAAAGGTTAGATTTTTACATGTTTTTGATGGTTTTTCATGGTGGCCGAACCCTAGTTCGAAAATCTGCAATTAAATGTTAAATTCTTGGTTGTTTGCTGATGTTATGATGTTAGTAAGGTTGTATTGATGCTATATCAATGGGTTTTTTAATTGTTGTAAAATCTTTATATCTGATTTTAAATTATCAATTTCTCTTTTTAATTGTTGTATATCAATGGGTTTTTTATCCTTATTTCTCTGATTTAATTGAATTTTTAATTCCGCCGGAAAAAATGGTTTTGATTCTTTAGAATTTGAACAAGAAGAACATTCTTCTTGTTTTTCCATATATGAAGAGATTATTTTCTCTTTAATTTGTAGATCATCTACCACTTTTAATAATTCTATTATTTCACTTGTTAATACGTTTATTTCCATATTTTAAATTGTGAAATTATTTGATAAATATTTTCTTCTTCTCCTTCTGAAGTATTATCACAACAGTTGTTTTTACAACAGTTTTCTTCTTCAGAGGAAGAGTATAGACTTTTATTTTCTAAAATATTTAAATCTTCATTAGAAGATTGATCAGATTTAATATCTGATTCTAATAGTATTTTTGAGATTTGATTTTTTAAATCATCATCTTCTAGCTTATTAAGCTTCTTCCTAACCCAGCAAGTTCTTGCTCTGTGACCTATTTTTCCATATTTTTTACAGATTAATTTTGACCTATATGTCTTATACGAAGGTTTATGTTCCTCGTATTTTTGAATTCTTTTATTCTTTCTATCTTCCCTTTTCCTTTTTCTCTTCTGATGTTGGTAGGGATTTGATTTTTTAATTTTCTTAGAATTATTTGAGGTTCCTTCTATACCAAATTGACTACAGAATTCACTTAATTGTTTCTTTTCATTTAAAGAATATTTTTTAATTTGTTGGTTTAATTTAATTTCATTACATAAATTTAAACCTTCTTGAATACAAGTTCCTATTAACTTGCCGTATGTATAATCATCATAATTTATACTAATACCTCCTTTTCTTAGGTTATTCCTAACTCTTTCTGGAAATAAATAAGGGAGGCCATCTACAAATTTTGACTTCCAATATGAGCTATTAGACTCAGGGAGTTCCATTACTCTGCTTAGGAAAGTATCCTTATACCACCTAAAAGATGTTAGGGTTCTACACTTAAGATTTTGTAGAAGAGTTCTAATATTCTTCAAATTATCAGACCATCTGCCTGTAAAGTGTTCTATGATATTAACTATCAAAGTGTAAACTGAGTTGTTTTCAACAACACCATTATCCTCTTTTGTGCTATTGAGGATTTCTTGTCTATCTGAATCTGATAGATAATTATCCCACCAACCTTTAAGTTGGCCTGTAAAATCTGATATAATCATCTGAGCTATTGTCTTACCTGTATTCTTATTATTCTGACAAATAGTGCTATACATAAGCATTTGTTTGTGAAATATTTATTGGATTATTATCCACATATTGTTGAGATGGGCTTAGTTTGTCTTGTACCCAATTTTCTAGAAAATTAATTTCTTCCCATTTAATTTTTCTTTTAGTTGTAGTATTAGCTTTGCTAAAATTAGTTTCTATCAGAATTGTTTCATTTAATGGTTTATCTACCATTTTACAATGAGGATTAAGTGTAAATAAAGACTTATAATAAATTCTGTAACAGATACATATTACCTCTGATCCTGGTACATAATTTATATTCTTTTTTATATTTTTGTAAATCTCTTTTTGATAATAATTTTATTATCATTTCATCTGTGTTTAAGGAAAATGTTTCCTCAGTTGTTTTAACAACTTGTTTTAATTCCAATTTTTCAAAAGTTACTAATTTATAAATTAGTTTATAATCGATTTTTGGAATAGTCCATTTATTTAATAATTCTAGATTATGAGGAATATTATATTCTTCCTCCATACTGTTTTTAACAGTATATTCTGATTTTAAAATATTCATAAATGAATATCAGAAATAAGTGTTGAAACATACACTCATACATCAAACAGAATACCATGGCTATGATACCATATAAGGCAGGACCTTGTATGGGAAAAGAGGAGAAAACCATAAAGCTCAGACGAAGGCAGAAAGATCAAGAGAAACGATGGAATTTTGGTGATTTTACACGGCCGTTGTCCAGGATGCTAATATGTGGTCAGTACAGGTCAGACCCAAAACGCCCCACGCCTTCTTGGCTTTTTGGCTTAAACGGGTCCCCAGGCGGTCGACCACCCACATTAACATCTTAGATGGGCTGTAACCCTATCCCACGATTCCTCTTAAATTTTTTCCTTTGTCTGGGTTTTAAGATCTCTTTTTTATTATGATAATCTGTTGAGCATGGTGATGTTTCAACACTTAAAGGTTTAGCCTCTAAGTGAGGCGATCATACAAATATAAGATAAAAGAAAGTATAAAAAATTACCAGGAATTAAAAGCTTGAAACTTCAAATATTATTACAGAAAGATTTAAAAGAGAGTACAAGAGAAGAGAGGAGTGGTTGTGAAAACCGGTGCCTCTATCCTAACACTAAGTCCTCTTTATATAGAGGCTCTGGCACCGAATATTACAGCGAATATTCGCTTATAATTGCGTCTGACGCATAATTGTACAATAAGTCAAAAAGTAAATAGTAAAGTTACAATGATGTAACATATAGACAAAAATATTGTCGGCCAATTAAGAATTATTGGTTCTTGTTTTCTTCCTTGTGGGGCCTATTGTTTTGATTGAACTTTTGACTTTCCAGCCGATTTTGCTGGTGCGAATTCTTTATCCAATTCTGTCATCATTTGCTCATAGGCTTCATCATCCAAGGGTTCATCTTCTTGGCTATCTTATAGAAATTGAGTATCTTCCCCTATCTGGGAAGAGTCTGATTCAGATATTCTTGAGCTAGAGGATGCTTCTTTTTTTTTGAAATTCTTGGCTATGTCCTTTTTTATTTCTGCAATATATTATTGCATTATTTCTTCTTCACTGATATTATCAGTGCCTTTTGTCATTTTGAGTTTTCTAATAATATGTTGAAAAGGGCTAGGAGCTTCTCTTTGTTGTTTAATTTGTTGTTGCTGGTTATAAAACTCTATTGTTTGCTAGATTTGATCCAATGTATCCTGGCATTTGATTTTGCCATCTTCCTTCTTCATCATTTGTTTCTAGAATTTTGTTTTATAAGTTCTTCTGACACAGAAAATGTCTTCACTGGTATAACCAGTCTCTGGAGTCCATTTCCATATCCATGGGATACTAAATTGGACAAAATAATGTAAAGAGGCCATTCCCTCAATAACATTATTGTTTATATTGACGATATCCTTGTATTTTCAAAGGATATTGAAACTCATTTTAAACATTTAGAAATATTCAAAATATAATTTTAAGAAATAGTTTAGTCATATCTAGACCAAAGATGTCCCTCTTTCAAATTAAAATTAGATTTTTAGGTCATGATATTAACCAAGGAAATATAATTCCAATTAATAGAAGTATTGAATTTGGTTCTAAATTTCCAGATGAAATTCTGGATAAAACCCAATTACAAAGATTTCTAGGAAGTTTAAATTATATTCTTCCTTATTATAAAAATCTTGCAGAAGATACTGCTTTATTATACGATAGGCTATGGAAAAATCCTAAGCCATGGTCTATCGACCATACTAAAGCAGTTCAAAAGATTAAGCAAAAGGTTCAAAACCTTCCTTGCTTAATGATAGCAAACCCAGAATGGAAAAAAATTGTTGAAACTGATGCCTCAAATATAGGGTATGGAAGTATATTAAAACACATATCTCCAATTAATAAACAAGAATATCTTGTTAGATTTCATTCTGGAAAATGGAATGAAAGCCAGAAGAATTATGCAACTGTTGCAAAATAGATTCTTGCAATAGTTAAATGTGTTTTAAAATTTCAAGATGATTTATTCAATAAAAAATTTATAATTAAACTGAATGTAATGCAGCTTAATACATGTTTAACAAAGATTTTAAACATGATGTTTTTAAGCAGATGTTTGCCAGATGGCAATCTCACGCACCTTTTGATTTTGAAATAATTTATAAAAAGGGAACTAATAATAATTTATAAAATTATTGCACCTCAGTTGTTTTAACAACTTGTTTTAATCTCAATTTTTCAAAAGTTCCTAATTTATATATTAGTTTCTATTCTAATTTTTGAATTTGTGTATGATCGCCTCAATAAGAGGCTAAACACATAAGTGTTGAAACATCACCATGCTCAACAGATTATCATAATAGAAAAGAGATCTTAAAACCCAGACAAAGAAAAAATTTAAGAGGAATCGTGGGATAGGGTTACAGCCCATCTAAGATGTTAATGTGGGTGGTCGACCGCCTGGGGACCCGTTTAAGCCAAAAAGCCAAGAAGGCGTGGGACGTTTTGGGTCTGACCTGTACTGACCAAATATTAGCATCCTGGACAATGGCCGTGTAAAATCACCAAAATTCCATCGTTTCTCTTGATCTTTCTGCCTTCGTCTGAGCTTTATGGTTTTCTTCTCTTTTCCCATACAAGGTCCTGTCTTATATGGTACTTAGCCTATCGTATAATAAAGCAGTATCTTCTGCTAGATTTTTATAATAAGGAAGAATGTAATTTAAACTTCCAAAAAATCTTTGTAATTGGGAAACCATTTTCTCTGGCTGAATTAAAAATTTAATTGAATCAGAGAAATAAAGATAAAAAACCAGTTGATATACAACAATTAAAAAAAGAAATTGATAATTTAAAATCAGATATAAAGATTTTACAACAAAATAATAAAAATAAAAATAATAATAATAATAATAATAATAATAATAATAATAATAATAATAATAATAATAATAATAATAATAATAATAATAATAATAATAATAATAAAAAGAGATCTTAAAACCCAGACAAAGGAAAAAATTTAAGAGGAATCGTGGGATAGGGTTACAGCCCATCTAAGATGTTAATGTGGGTGGTCGACCGCCTGGGGACCCGTTTAAGCCAAAAAGCCAAGAAGGCGTGGGCGTTTGGGTCTGACCTGTACTGACCACATATTAGCATCCTGGACAACGGCCGTGTAAAATCACCAAAATTCCATCGTTTCTCTTGATCTTTCTACCTTCGTCTGAGCTTTATGGTTTTCTCCTCTTTTCCCATGCAAGGTCCTGCCTTATATAAAAATTAGATTTTACTCCGGGATCACCGGTAAGAGAATAAATTTCTAAAGAATTTCTCCAACCCAAATGGGAATTATTTAGAACATGGTTTTTCAAAAATTTTGAAAATACTAATAATAATACTAATATTAATAATAATAATAATAATAATAATAATAATAATAATAATAATAATAATAATACTAATAATACTAATAATAATAATAATACTAATAATAATACTAATATTAATAATACTAATAATAATACTAATAATAATACTAATAATAATACTAATAATAATAATACTAATAATGATAATGATAATGATAATGATACTAATATTAATAATACTAATAATAATACTAATAATAATACTAATAATAATAATACTAATAATGATAATGATAATGATAGTGATAATGATAATGATAATGATAATGATAATGATAATAATAATAATAATAATAATAATAATAATAATAATAATAATAATAATAATAATAATAATACTAATAATAATAATACTAAAAATACTAATAATACTAATAATAATAATAATACTAATAATAATACTAATATTAATAATGCTAATAATAATACTAATAATAATACTAATAATGATAATGATAATGATAATGATAATAATGATGATAATAATGATGATAATAATGATAATAATAATAATAATAATAATAATAATAATAATAATAATAATAATAATAATAATAATAACAATAATAATAACAATAATAATAACAATATTAAAAACAAAAGTAATAATAACAATAATAAAAACAATAGTAATAAAAACAGTAGTAATAAAAACAATAGTAATAATAACAATAATAATAATAATAACAATAACAATAACAATAACAATAACAACAATAATAAATATAATAATAATAATAATAATAATAATAATAATAATAATAATAATAATAATAATAATAATAATTGCAGGTGAAATACTCTTTTGTCATGGTTTCACCTGTCTTGAAGGTGAAATTTTCAAACTCTTGCTTCAAGAGGTCCCTCTTGTTCTCTTTGGCTTCATTGGACCCCTCATACATCAGCTTCAGTGCTTCTCATAGCTGTTTGGTGGTCTTACACTTCTTGAAACCTCTGTAGATGGAGTTAGGAAGAGCAGTTTGAAGGGCTGTCATAGCTTTCTGATCAACATCAATTTTCTTCCAATCTTCTTCAGAAAAATCATCCCTTTCCTTTGATATCATACCACCACCACCAGCAGCTGAAGTGGTGTATGGTACATGAGGTCCATTGACAACAGACTCCCACATCCTGGAATCTTAAGACTTGATGAAGACTTCCATTCTTTGGCACCAAGTATCAAAATCCTCAAGAGTGATCAGTGGGGACTTTGTTATAGTTCCAGTTTCCATATCAGCCTTTGAGATAGCTGCCATTTGAAAAGTTAAGCGAAGTGTGAAACTAAGAGGATTTAAGATGGTGAGATCTTACAATCAAGAGCCTGGAAAGCTCCGATACCAATTGCAGGACCGGGTAAGGGTGTTAACTACAATTAGTTTCACAAGAGGAGTGATCTTAGATCACTTAACAGTTCAAATAGGGAACATAATACTTTGAAGATACAAAGAACACAAGTAACAATAAGACAGAACTTAGAACAATAACACAAGTATTAGTTTTCAAGGATGTTGTATATTGATCTAAAGTTCTATTACAAGTGTTCAAAGCATAATCTAAAATACAAGGACCTGAGGCTCTTTTATACTACAACCGTCAATACTGGGAAGGACAGTTGGAATTGACTGATCTAGACAACAAGATCAATCTGGAGTCAAAGGGCAGATTGTCTTTTGACTAGTGACTATGACATGCCATAGCTCACTGACTTTTCCTATTACAAAAAAAGTCTAAAGGAACAAAAGAAAAAAATTACAGACAAAGACTTTATCTACTATTCACTAAAGCTTGGAAGTTTCACCAACTCATACAAGTTGGTGAGTTATCAGAGTTGTAGCAGAAAGTTGGTCAGCTTTATCAAAAATAGATCACAGAAAGCATCTTTTCTCTGTCTTTTGAAGAAATCAGTCTTCATAGCAAAATGGCTTCGGAAGACTTTGTCTTTGAAGCTTCGGAAGACATCATCTTTGTCTTCGGAAGAACTTGGCCTCTGGATTTGGAAGTTTTTACACTTGGAATATTTTCTGTTAAGTGTAAAGCTTCCGAAGTAATTTCTTTTGAACTTTTGGCTTCTGAAGACTTTACACTTAGAGTTTTAGAGAGTGTAAAGCTTCCGCAGCAAGTTCATCTTTGTTCCTTAGTGCATGTTGGAAGATCTTTGGTTGCATCAGCCTCATAATCTTCAGATAGATCCCTACAAACTCCCCCTAGGCTGATGCTACCAAAATGGAGAGATTCTTCAGATGTTGATAGTCCTCATTAGGATCAACAGCAAACCTCTCTTCATCATATGGTCAGGATCCTTCAGACTCTCATAGAATCTTCTCATGTCATAGAGATCATGCAGAGGAAGGGCACGCATGTCTTGCTAAAAGTATACATCTTGACCTCTTTGATCTCTAGTGACATACCATCTGTTTGGATTGTCAGCAAAACTCCAGGACATGATGGGTCTTCCAACTGCAAGAGGCTCTACTCTGATGGGAGTTGGTTTAGCAACCTCTTCATGCACTTCCTCAGGATGTTCTGAGTCATCCTGAGGTGTAGAGGTGGATGCCTTATGTGACATCCGGTAATTTTTCGTTACCAAACTCTGTTAGTTCCGTTAAGTCTTGCATACACGTGTCGTGAGCACACACTAGTTGTCTTTGAATGTTGGTGACTCAATAATAATAATCTATGATAAACAATAATAATCTAATTAATAATGTTGATTATTGGTTGTGATTATGTGATTCATGAATTTATAGAATTTTAAATAGTTATTTTGTGAATTTACTCGATAATGTGACAACGTGTTATATATATTTCATGTGTTGGGTGACATATTGTAAATGTTTATAGTTATGATTATTGGCTAATAATACTTTTAATTGATAGTTAAAATTATTTAAAAAGTGTTAAAATGATTGGTTTTTATAAAATAAAAATCAAGGGGTTTAATTTGTAATTACCTTTTAACTAAAAGTTACCATAATTAATCAAAAATCAAACCCTAACCCTCCCAAACCCCCTCATTACGGCCAAACCCTTCTCCCACCTCCCACCTTTCGAATTTGATCAACAACAAGCACAAAATAATCGATTTTGATCTAGTTTCAAGTGTTCCATAGTGCTAGCAAGTCCAATTTATGATTCTACACATTTAAAGGTATGTTTTATCTTGCTGTTCATAATTTTTGATTCATGATGAACCCTAAATCCGAAATTGGTGATGGAAACATGAAATTGATGATTATTAGATGTTGATATGATGTTAGTTAGGTTGTATGAATGTTAGATTATGTTGATTTTGCAAGAAATCCATGGATTTATCATGTAGTTCATACATTGCCTTAAGAGGAAACTTTTTGTTCTTGGAATTCATGATTTGATGATGTTATGATGTTAGATACAATGCTTGGATGTTAGTTTAATTGAATTGTGCAAGAAAATCCATGAATTTGAGGTGTTGATCATGACTTATTAAAAGTAGAAACTTTTGTGTATGATGATTGGGAATTTTGATGATTTGGTGATGATTAACATGTTAGAATGAATGTTATGAACTTGATTAGGTAGAATATTGATGAATTCATGAATGTCTTGGGTGTTTGATAGATTTTGGGATGTGCTTTCCCAAAAGGGAAACTTTATTTACACAAAATCTTGAATATGATGGTTTGAGTATGTTTGTGATGTTAGGATCATGTTAGTATGTTCATGGATGATTTCTAAGGTGGTAGAATGTATTATTTGGGTTGTATGAATGTTTAGTTGGTTAGTTATCTGATTTGGCCTGTTTGTGGGAATTCATGGTAATGGGTCATATGGGTATGTTAGGACTATTGTTGGTTTGTGGTTGACCATGGCTGAACATTTTGGATGATATGATTTCTGTTAAATGGTATGTTGATGATCATCATACACGTGTGCGAATCTGAGGCCCCTACTTAGTAGGATTGGTAGGGTTTAGGGAGTGAAGTCGTGAGTGGCTTCACATGGCATGATGTGCATGATCTGATCCTACGTATGGTGCTTTGGTTATGTCGTAGTTTTGTTGAGCATGATAATTATTTGAGATTCGCATGACTTGTATGATATCTGGTTGTATGATGATCTAGGTAGTACATGTGGGTAATGAAGTGTCATATGTGATCAGTTTGTATGTTAATCATGTGTGATGTACTGTTATGCTTGTTTGAATGAAATTTCACCTAAAATGTCACCAACGGGTCAAATGGGTCAACTGGGTCAAATGTGTCTTGTCTTTCTTAAACCTTGAGTTCCTTGGTTTGTAGAGCACTTAGGGTTTCATATTGATTCTGTGTACACGTACTTATGTACTCATGTGTTCTAGGTGACCTTTGAAGGTTGTCTTTCCACTCTTTCTTTCAAGTTAAGCTTTAAGTTAATTCTTGCGTGCATCAGGTGAGTTCATGCCCCACTCTTTTACTTACTCTCTTTTGGGGGAGATAACATACTGATTTTTACAAACGCTTTATCATGATAAGTTGTGTATGGTATAATATAGTGTTGATTACCATGAAAGTCCTCACACTTTCAGATTGTTAATAATGATAGTTAGCGGAAAATCTTGGGTAGTACTACTGAGTCTGACGAGCCCCACCTGTGCGACTCGAGGTCAAACAGGTGTAATATTGTCCTAACGAACATTTGTCACGACCTGGTAAGTCGTGGTAGGAGGCAACAAACGTAACACAGTCAGCTTCAATCGCGAAATCACTATGATTATTACTATTTGTTTATAGATTAGCTATCTATTACAATTCACATCTTATATTTTGCAACTGTTATTGGTTTATATTTAAACACAAACTCTTGAACTCACCAACCGTTGTGTTGACTCTTTTAGTATGCTATTCTCAGGTTAAGGTTGCTATTGCCTAGGAGCACGTCATATGGGTCAGCATCATGGTGTTTGTCAGCACGTTATGAAACATTATTTTGGATTATGATTGTTTACACATCGTGTTTTGGTTTTGCATAATACTTGGGCGCGTATGTTTGCGCATTTTAAATCATGTTACATTGTTTTGGGTTTACTCGTTTATTTAACGCTTCCGTATGTTTTAAAGTTAAACTCTGATTTTGAATGTTAGTTCATATAGGGTCATTCTGTGTAACTAATGACTGAGATCCTGGTATGTCACGAGCCTCGCGGTAAAACCCCGCACGCGGATTTTGAGGGCATAATACCTTAGTTTTCTTTTTCTTTGTAGGGGTTCTTCTAGCCATCCTTTTTCTCCTCTTTGATGATTTCAACTAAGAGGACCGGTCTTCAGTACCAGATTGTTCAGTAATATCCCTCCCAGTTAGGTTCTCTTCTCTCACAAGTTTAAAAGGAGAGAAAAGAGGACGCTGCTGTGGATCAGAAGATGAAGTTGGCTGAGATGCAGCTCTAGGTTTAGGTTGTGTTGTCTCAGTGGGTTCAACCTTTACCTCAACTTCAGGTTGAGCTGGACTTGGTGGAGAATATAAGTCCACAAGCTCTCCCCTTTTGATCTTCTGCTTGATCATCCTTATATGCTCATCCATTGTGGATAGAGACATAGGACCAAGCCTCCTTCCGGAGAATCCATACAGCTTCAAGAAGCTCATCATCCTTTGTCTGTCATCAGACTTCTTTTGGCTTTTGTGGATGATGGCTCTTGACTTTGCAGCTTTTTCCCTGAGCTTTCTCTTAGCAGCCTTTTTTTCTTTCATGACTTGTTGCACTAGCAAATTTAGATATTCAACTCTTCTAAGGGGAGAGAGATGAGTTCATCTATGTTGTAGTTCCTGGTCCCCAGGTAGTTTAGCCTGGCTACCCTGAAGCCTGGGGACCTACTTAAACTCTCTCCCCTCAGCTTCCTCTTCCTCTCTCTCTTCTCTTCCTCCATCTCCTCAGGAGTTAATTTCCTTTTCCCTTTGTCAACCACAGGCCTTGGTGACTCAGGGTGGAGAGAACTTTGGCCTTTATTGCTTGGTTCAGCAGTCAAGCTCTGGCCAGAGAGAGGTTGTGAGACACCTTCACCAGCTGGTGCCTCACTGAGGGTATTGGGTGCAGAAGGAGATCCTATCTCAAGGTTCATAGGCTCAACCTCTGGGCCTTTAGTCAAGGTTTTCCCTTCGAAGCTAATCTTAGGGTCCACCTCAACATCCAGTTGACCAAAGATCTCACCTACTAGCCTCTATCTATATAATTTTGATCTTAATTTGAATTCCTCTAGCACCCTATTTTGAATCCAGTCTGCTAATCTCTCAGCTTGTCTGTTGTGGCTTGGGTTGAAAAGTGGAAGATTCACCAGCTTGATGCACTCATAGAAACTCAGGTGTGAGAAGTTGAAGATTTCCAGTTGACCCTGAGCTCTAGAGATCACAAGAGCTCTTCTGTTGGTGTCATACCCCCATCCCATAATTGGATTCTCAGAGGGAGCAGACATTGCTCTGGGAATTCCCTCCTCAAACAAGTGTTGAATGAGTAAGTCTATGTTCATGACTTGAGGAGGTTGCTAAGTCTAGACAATTGCAAGAGAGGTTGGTGACTCCTCTATGTCCATACTCTGGGAGGAACTCCCAGGTTCTGTGGTTGTGAGGGCTTTCTCCCCCTTTTTGGTAGCATCACCTTCTTGTATAAGTGAGCTGGGGGTGTCATCCATCACTTCCACAGGTTCTTGTGGACCTGGTTGGGTCCTCCTTAAGGGTCTCTCAGCTAACTGGCCCTTGAGAAAAGTGATCTCAAGTTGCTGGTCATTGACCCTCTTTTGCAAGATAGTCACCTGAGATTCCAGGTGAACTATCTTTGAAACTAGATAGGTGTAGGTATTTGTTAGTTTATGCACCCTCTGTTTCAGACTCCCCTCATCTTTAGTTGAAGAATCACCGGGGGATGATAGAATTGGACCAAAGTCTTCTTCCTCATCACCAGCATAGTGTTCTTGGCTGCTGGACTTCTCTTGTATCATGACAACTTCCAGAGAAGTGTCAAGAGGCTGGGTTGCCATGGTTGAGGTCTTACCGATGTAATAACTTTCTAAAGTGAGAGCCTCTTCCATATGGATCTCCTGAACATGTTCAAGAAGACCCACCTCAGTTGTGGGTAGATGATGTGGGCTAGACCTGGGTGAGTCAGGAGTACTCATTTCTCCTTGAGTGTGGGAAGAGAGGAGAGACTCATGGTACTTACTGAAACCCAAGTCCTCATCATTATAGAAATCAAGGCTGGGAATTGGGTGGTTTAAGTCCAGCGGCTGAGGGTGGTAACTAAGCCCTGAAGGCTGATCACTTGAGTGTTGAGACTCAGAGTGATGGCTTAAGGCTGTTGGGGATGTGAGCTCATCAGGCTGAGCATGAGGAACCTCAGCACTGATCATTTGAGAGATGGGAGTGGTCTGCTCCTCAGGGGAAGTGGGAGCTCGAGATTCCACTTCCTCCTGTATGGGTTGTGATATGGGGACCTGCATATGCTCAGTAGCAGGTGCAGGGGTTCATTTGGTTTTTCATTTTTGTAGGTGATGGTAATTTGAGGCTGTGGGGGTGGAGTTAAGGTAGAGGGTGTGGGTTCAACACTAGCTGGTGCTGCTAGGTTGCCACCCTGAGTAATGTGCTTAAAAATTTTTGGAACCAGGGCTGTTTCTACCCCGGAGAAGCCAACAAAAGGCTTTCTTAGTATTTTAAAGATGTTGGGCTTCATCTGTCCCAATTTAAGAATATTACCTGTTCCCCTCAACTGTGAGCCCAATTCATAGTTGAGAATGTGCTGGACATATCGTGGGAACATGTAGTATTCTAAGAAGTCTAAATTAGCAAGTAAATTTATATAGACAAATTGAGAGTACCTGAATTTGACCCTCTGAACCATTCCATGGACTATGAAAGAGAGGTCCTCTGGAACTTGATCCCATCCTCCATGCTTGTTGGAGAGACAGTGTATGATGACATGGAGGAGGTAGTTTCATTTGGATGAGACCTTCCCCTTCCTGAAGGTTTTGACTGAGAAGTAACCCTCATAGCCCATCTGCTGAAAAGAATGGTTGACAGCAGCTTTTGGAAAGGACAACTCACCTTGTTCAGCATCCAGTTGAAGGTGTGAGCTTATGATGGCCGGAGTGATAAAGATTGTCCTCCCCTGTACTATAGCAGATAGTGCCTTCTCCCTATCCATGGTGACCTCTTGGCAGATCCTCCAGAATGCAAGTAACTGATCCTCATAAAGATAAGGATCTGATCGGTTTAAAAGGATCGAATCTGTGATTATATGATAATACAATGATCAAATCAAACACAAAGTAATCAACATATGCAAATACATCATTAATTCATAGATTTCATTGATAGCAAATGCACAGGATACAAAGTGTAAGGATTCAGTTCGTTCAACTGATTTTCTAACTGTTTCTTAGACCTCTCTTCTATTCTCTATCTTGTTGTCTCCCCTTTATACACTATATAAAGTATCCTATTTATACTATCAACAAAACAAAGGAACATATATTTATAAATAAGTCCCTAAACTATGACCAAAAAAAAAAAAGACAAAATGTTAATCTTCTAAGAGTCTACAATACTCCCCCTAAGATTATATTTGTCTTCTGTCTTCAAAATCTTCAGTCTTCATGATCTTGAATCTTCAATCTTCAATCTTCAATCTTTAATTTTCAATTCTTCAATCTTTAATCTTCAAAACAATCTTCTGGCTCTTCTTTTACCTTGAACATCGGCTTCTCTTTGTAAAGCTTAAGTTCTTTCAACGCTTTCGCAATCGTGGACTTGAATTTACCTGCAAGAATACCTTGCTTAGGCTTTGAAGCATTAGTCTTGATCTTCATCCTTTCCATCTTCTCTAGAGTCTCCTTTGATAAACCTGCAATATCAATGTTTGCATAGAATTCCAAAGGTTTTGGATAATCTTGAGAATGAACTTCTAGCACTCCTTTACTTGATATCCTCATAAACTCAATTGACTTGATATTTTTCTTTACAATGTTTGCATACGCCAATGCTTTGCGTAATGCAATTCGTTCCATTGCAGCGTCCATAACTTTGATGATCGTCATAAAGTACTTCTTATCGTTTTCAGCAACTTCCAAAGAAACACGTTCAAACTTTTGTATAGAAAAAAATGATATGTAACTTGGATGTAGCAATTTAAGCTCAAACACTCCAAATAATGAGATCATGTCTTTATCCCAATCGTCAAGGTTTTGAACAAGTTTCAACTCAAAAGGGTCAACGTTGTAAAACCATCGCAAAATTGGTTTTGTTGTTTGAGTTCCATCAATAATTTTCACTCCTGGGTTAGTAACCTTCTCAAAAAATTGGTCACTATATGCATCCAGGAATTTCTCTTCTTCTTCAGCTTTATCACCATCTTTTCTTTTGCTTTTTAATGACTTAAAATATTTTTTGTCTTCTTGATCACAACGAGTTTTCAGAAATGAACTCATTCTTGATATGCCTCGATTTAACAACTGTACAAAATTTTCACCATGACTTGATTTGGTTGGGTTAATCAAAGGCAGTTTGTTCAATTCTTTCAAGTCTTAACTAGAAGTTCAATGATGCTTGAGTAAAAGTAATAGACATCACATATAGCATTTACTCGTTTAATAAAAAATGCATCAAAGATTTCATCATACTTCCACGCGACTATCTTCACTTCTTTAGTTGTATCAGGAACAATCATTGCGTTATGCAATTCAGAAATCGATTGTCCTTTTTGTAAAACGTTTCGAACCAAATCACCTGCAGTTCGAGCTTTATTCCAAAGTTGTTTTTGTTCAACTGACACCTGATAAGCTTGCTTTTCATTTTCAGGAAACATCTTCATTAATTCCTTTCTTCTTTCATGACCACTCCTTATCAATTCCATATTTTTAATCTCCTGAGGCTTCAAAATCCTTGTTCTTTTGGTAATCTCAATGTATTGTGGATTATCCATGTCAAGCACTATCATTCTGTTTATCTTCTTTTCAGTTTCTTGAAAACTTCTCACTAAATTTCTTAGTGATTCTGCTTGAAGTCTGTTCAGGTTTTTCCTTGGATATTTCCTCGATTGCAACCATAATCTCATCTCAATAACATTCATATTTTCTGGAATTCTGAAGAAGAAAGTTCTTCAACATTTATACTTTCACTGATCGGGTTCCATTCACCGTGTTCTACAACAATCTCATTCGGATCCACTGGTGCAAGGGATTCAACAGTTATGCACTTTGCATTTTCTTCATTGATTTGGGAAATAGTCAACCCATCCAGAAAAACTCTGTTATATTTCATGTTAACCAAGTAGTTATACTTGTCCTCAACATCAACAGGAATATCATCTGTTATATCCTCAATAGGAGAATAATTAACTTCTACTATATCTTCATCTTCTAACACTTCATTATACCATGCATCTTCAAATTCTAAATCTAAATCATTAAGAGCTTCAATCTTCTCTCGTGCTTCAAACTCTTGACTTTCTTGCATTTAAACTTCAGATGCAATCTTTTGTGCTTTCGATGAAGATTCAGCACGAGCTGATACATCAACTTCATCAATCCTTCTCTTCACTTTATTTACTTCAACTATCTTTTCAACATCAATAGGAGTGACTTCAGATACAATCATAACATCAGAAGATGGAGATTTCAAGCTTTCCTTCATCTTTTCAAATTCTTCTTTCAATGCCTCATGACTTTCTTTTAACTCTTTGAACCTTTCTTCCATTAGATCATAATCTTTCATCATTACTTCAAAATTCTATACATTCTCTTCTTTTTCTCTTTCCAAGTCAGCAATCATAACATCTTTCCTTAACAGTTCTTCTTTTAACTTCTCATTTTCTTCTTTTAGATTCTCAATGATCTTATCCTTGTTTGAGTTTTCTTCTTTCAAGGACTCTATCAAAATTTGATCATCTTTCTCTTGTTCCTCATCCACATGCACAATAGGTTCAATAACCTCTGTGTTTTGAACATCAAAATCTAAATGCTGATTAATGTCATCATTAGAATCATCAACATTTTGAATCTCTTCTTGTTGTTCATATACATGATCAACTTCTTCCATAACTTCTTTAATTACTTCATTAATCATTTCATTAACTTCATTTCCACCATCATTGCCATCATCATCATCATCATCATCAGATGTGGAACTAGAACTATCATCATCAACATTCTTATCATTATCATCATCTTCATCTTCATCTTCATCAAATAACTCTTGAGAATCTACTTCAATCAGGTCGTTTGGATCAATCGGTTCATCCTCAAGTAAATGAAAATGATCTTCATTTATGTTTACCTCATCTTGAGCCACAACCAGGTCGTTTGGTACATTAGGAGCACCAGTATTCATTGCTAGTTGTTTGTATGAAGTTTCTATCATATGCTCAAGAATCAATCTTTCACCACCAACTCCATAAGCATGATAATCAGGATTGGCTTCATTTATGATCATCTGCAGGAATCTGGGATACATCATATACTTATTTCTGATTCCTTTCTCCAAGTTAAAGACAAATCCATTCATAATCCAATGAGCCATGTTGAATCTTCTATTTGTTGCAATGGCAACAATTGGAGATGCTATATCAACAGGAAAAGAGTTCCAACCCGCACTTCATTTGGTCATACCGTATTGGAATATATAACATAATAATTTCCAGTGATTATACACTCTTGCTCAAAAAAATTGTTTCCTCGGAAAGTTATCCGGATGACCCATGTCAATAAAAGTTTCTCAACACTCATCAAAAGTTAATTCAGGCAAATCTTGTGGATCAATTATTCCCAGCCTCAAAGCTTTTCGAATGGCTTGTTCAGATACTTCTACCATCCTTTTATTAGTAATAAAACCTCGAACAACTTTTCTACCTTCCTCATCTATCTCCACATTAGCAGTGTTCCAAAACTTCTTAATCAGTCTAGCATAGATGACTGGTTGGTAACACATAGCATACACATACTTCGTCCTTAACAGAAATCTGATCATTTCTTCATAACCAATGGCATCTCGTACATCTTCGTTTAAGAATGTTGCCACGTTATGTTTAGGCTCAAACTCAAGTTCATCCATCTGAAAAAATGAAATAAAGAAAATTAGACATGTTGAATTTTCAATAATTGTCAATTTCTAATTTTCAAACTTAAAGATAAATTGTGAAATATCAAATGTGACCATAACATTCAAAAAAATCTCTAAGTGTTATACAATTTGTTACTTGAATAAGTATATTGGTTACACTTTTGATTTATCCCAATTTGTTAAGTTTTTCTCAAATCAAATTAAAAATAATAATTTTTCTTGATTAATTTTGATTTTTTTTATAAAAGAAAAAATATGCTTTGACTGTTCATATTAAAAAAAAAAAACCCGACTGAGGATCATGAACATCAAGAACAAATTTTTTTATATAATGATTTAATCACACCAATATGTTCGAAAACACGTGTATATCATCATTCAATGTCCAATTTCAGTTGATTGTTGGTATTATATACACAAATTTTAGTTTTTCATTCAACTAGGGTTCATACGCCTAAACAGATCTAAAACGCCTAGTTAAATTCTAAATGTAAACTTGAAATCTGATGAATATGATATCGAAATGAAGTTTAGATGTCACACCCTCAAAATCCGCGAGCGGGGTTTTACCGCGAGGCGCGTGACATACCAGGATCTCAGTCATTAGTTACCAAGAACGACTCTATATGATAAATAAACAAAACCAGAGTTAACGTTTAAAATACTGCGGAAGCGTTTAAAATACTGCGGAAGCGTTTTTAAAACTAGAACACCCAAAACAAGTAATATGTAACGAGAATGCGCAAAACAAACGCGCCCCAAACACAAATGTATAAAATGAAAATAATCCCAATTTGCAAACAATGCAAATGTAGACAACTCAACAATGCTGACGTGCGTGCTCCTAGGAAATCTGGCAACCTTAACCTGAGAATAGCATACTAAACAAGTCAACACATGGTTGGTGAGTTCAAGAGTTTGCGTTAAAATATAAACCAATCAATGGTTTTCAGAGCATAAGTAGTGTATTGCAATAGATAGCTAGTCTATTAACATAAAAATATTAATCATAGTGATCTCGCGATTGAAGCTGACTGTGATACGTTTGTTGCCTCCCGTCACGACTTACCAGGTCGTGACGAATATGTGATAGGACAAAATTGCACCCGTTTGACCTCGAGTCGCACAGGTGGGGCTCGTCAGACCCAGTAGTACTACCCAAAATTTCCCCGCTAGTCAATATTAACAATCCGAAAGTGTGAGGACTTTCCATGGTAAACAACACTATATCAATATTATACACACTCGTAAATAAAAGCGTTTGTAACAGTATGCCATCTCCCCCAAAAGAGATTATGTAAAAAGAGTGGGGCAAGAACTCACCTGATGCGCGCAAGAATTAACTTAGAGTTTAACTTGAAAGAAAGAAGGAAAGACAACCTTCAAAGGTCACCTAGAATACAAGAGTACATAAGTACGTGTGCACAAAAACAACACGAAACCCTAAGTGCTCTACAAACCAAAGAACTCAAGGTTTAAGAATACAAGACACATTTGACCCAGTTGACCCGTTGGACCCGTTGGTGACATTATAGGTGATAATTCATTAAACTAACACAACAGCATATCATACATGATCAACATACCACTTGATTACATATAGCACATCACCACCACATGTACTACCTAGATCATCATATAACTAGATATCATACAAATCATGCAAATCACAACAGGCCAAAACAGATAACAACCCAAATCAACATTCATACAACATAAACAACACATTTAGTCACCTTAGAACCCATCCATGAACACACTAGCATGATCCTAATATCCCAAACATGCTCAAATCATCCAATTCAAGGATTTGCACAATTAAAGTTTCCCTTTTGGGAAAGTTCATTCCAAATTCATCAAACTCACACAACATTCATGAATTCATCAATTATATACCATTTCAAGTCCATGACAACATCTAAACATGATCAACAACACCTAATCATCATGATTCATCAACTTCCATACCCAAAAGTTACTATCTTTAGCAAGGTACAAACTACAACATGCATTCTTGAATTCCTAACCTTCATATCAACCATCTAGCATCTAATCATCATCACAAACACATCCATAACATTCACACATCATCCAATCATCAATTCATGCAAAATAAAGTTACTATTATTAGTAACCTATGAACAATGCATCCAAATCATGGCTTTCTTGTATAATCGACGTTAACTAACATATATACAATACAACTAACATAATCACAACATCAAACAACCATTATTCAACATCCAATTTGATCCAACATCACTTCAAACTCACGGCCAAGATATTCCTATGAACAAACAACCAAAATCCAAACTTTCTTGCATAATCAACGTTAATCAACATGTAATCTATCTAACAAACACATTAACATCAACAATCAAGCAACTTTCGGCCATCAATTGCAGAATTCGCATGGAACTTTCGGCCAAACATGAACAACCATCAAATCATATAAAAATCTAACCTTTAGATGTGTAATAGTTTGCAATTGAAGGTTCTAACTTGTTGTATAACTTGAAGTCGACCAAATCCGATGGTTTCTTGCTTGTTCTTGATCGATTTCGCGATGGTGAGGGTGAGGGGATGCAAGTCGCGGCCGAAAGGGTTAGGGGATTAGGGTTTTTAATTTTGTTTTAATTAATAATCCATAATTACACTTTTAACCCTTATAATTTGTATTTTATAAAAATTAAGCTTTTTGAATAGATTTAAATAGTTTTTAACTACTAAACACAATTATTATTAATCACAAATAACAATCATGCATAATTCCCATTTATCACAAAACACACGAACAAATATGCACGTTTTCACGTTACGCGATAACATTACAGTTAACATTCAAATCACATAAGCATAACTTAATAATCACATTGTTAACTTAATTATCATCAATTTAACATTACTGATTATTGTTAAGTCACCAACGTTCAACGACAACCAGTGTGTGCTCCCGACACGTGTATGCAAGACTTAACGGAACAAACGGAGTTTGGTAACGGAAAATTACCGGATGTCACATTATCCCCATGTTGAAAGAATTTTCGTCCCGAAAATTGCGTTACATGGTGAGTGCTCCATCACTGGTCTACTGCATTGGCACAAGGAAATCGAAATCGTGTGAGTTTTGGATGAGTTGTCACATCATCCCCATGTTGAAAGAAATTTCGTCCCGAAATTGCGTTACATGGTGAGTGTTCCATCACTGGTCTACTGCATTGGCACAAGGAAATCGAAATCGTGTGAGTTTTGGATGAGTTGTCACATCATCCCCATGTTGAAAGAAATTTCGTCCCGAAATTTAATCAATACCTTCACCGGCTGGCATCGTCCTTTCAAATAGCTGAGGATACTTAAGCTTCATTTGATCTTCACGTTCCCACGTGAATTCTGGTCCACGTCTCGAGTTCCAACGAACTTTGACGATGGGTATCTTGCTTTGCTTAAGCGTTTTCACCTCACGATCCATCACCTCGACCGGTTCCTCAATGAAGCGTAGTTGTTCATCTACTTGAACTTCTTCCAGTGGTACGACCATCGTTTCATCCGTTAAACATTTCTTTAGGTTTGAAACATGGAATACATCATGGATTCCACTCAATGAATCAGGTAAGGCTAGTCGATAAGCCACTGGACCAATTCTTTCCACTATCTCAAATGGTCCAACGTATCTCGGATTTAGCTTTCCTCGTTTACCAAACCGAACTACGCCTTTCCATGGTGAGACTTTCAATAAAACTTTGTCACCAACTTGAAATTCCAAGGGTTTTCGTCGCTTGTCAGCATAGCTTTTCTGTCTGTCTCGCGCTGCTGCCATGCGGTTTCTTATCTGAACAATCTTCTCAGTTGTCTCGTGTACTAACTCGGGACCCGTTAATTGACTATCACCAATTTCAGCCCAGCAAACTGGTGATCTACACTTTCTCCCATATAAAGCTTCAAAAGGTGCTGCCTTTATACTAGTGTGATAACTGTTGTTGTAAGAAAATTCCACCAACGGTAGGTGAACTTCCCAGTTATTCCCGAAATCAATCACACAAGCACGTAACATGTCCTCCAAAGTCTGTATAGTACGCTCGCTTTGACCATCAGTCTGTGGATGATAAGCAGTACTCATATCCAATCGTGTACCTAAAGCTTTCTGCAATGACTGCCAGAAGTGTGATGTGAAACGAGAATCGCGATCAGAAATAATTGAGATTGGTACTCCATGCCTCGAAACGATTCCTTCAGATAAAGTCGGGTTAACTTCTCCATCTTATCTGTTTCCTTTATCGCTAGGAAATGAGCAGATTTTGTCAATCGATCCACGATAACCCATATTGTATCGCAACCCGTAGAAGTGCGAGGTAACTTAGTAATAAAATCCATTGATATTTGATCCCACTTCCACATAGGGATCTCGGGTTGTTGTAATAATCCAGATGGTTTCTGATACTCCACCTTAACCTTCGAGCAGGTCAGACACTTGCTCACATAAGTAGCTACATCTGCTTTCATGTTAGGCCACCAATAGTGCGCCTTCAAATCGTGGTACATCTTGTCAGATCCAGGATGTATAGAATACTTGGACTTATGAGCCTCACTCATGACCAAATCTCTCAGATTTCCATGTAGAGGTACCCATAATCTGTCCATGAAATAACGAATTCCATCCGCTTTTACTTCCAATTGCTTTTCCATTCCTCGCAACCCTTCTAAACTCATATTTTCTACCTTCAGAGCTTCAGTTTGAGCATCACGGATTTGTTCAGGTAATTGCGTACTAATCGTTAGTTGCAGAGCTCGCACACGTCGAGGTTTAGCAGTCTCTTTTCTACTCAGCGCATCAGCAACTACATTTGCTTTCCCCGGGTGGTACTTAATAGCACAATCATAGTCGTTTAACAATTCCACCCAGCGTCTTTGCCTCATGTTCAACTCCTTTTGCTCAAAGATGTGCTGAAGACTCTTGTGATCGGTGTAGATGGTGCATTTGGTACCGTACAAGTAATGTCTCCAGATCTTCAAGGCAAACACTACCGCACCCAGTTCCAAATCATGGGTGGTATAGTTCTTCTCATGAATCTTCAACTGTCTAGAGGCGTATGCTATCACTTTATCCCGCTGCATCAGGACGCATCCAAGTCCTTGAATAGAAGCGTCACAATAGACTACGAAATCATCACTACCATCCGGTAACGCTAATATTGGTGCGCTACACAATTTATGTTTCAGCAACTGAAAAGCAGATTCCTGACTCTCACCCCATTTGTACGTCGTTCCTTTGTGAGTCAAAGCTGTGAGAGGTTGTGCAATCTTAGAGAATCCTTCAATGAATCGTCGATAATATCCCGCTAATCCAAGGAATTGTCGTATCTCACTCGGTGTCTTAGGAACAGACCAATTCTTTATCGCTTCAATCTTAGCAGGATCAACATGTATTCCCTTCTCGTTGACAATATGACCCAAGAATTGTACCTCACGTATCCAGAAATCACACTTAGAAAACTTTGCATACAGTTGTTCCTTTCTAAGTAATTCCAAGATTAAACGTAAGTGCTTCTCATGTTCTTCCTCGGTCCTTGATATATCAGTATGTCATCAATAAAGACGATAACAAACTGATCAAGATAGGGTTTGCACACGCGATTCATGAGGTCCATGAATACTGCTGGTGCATTCGTCAACCCAAATGGCATGACCAAAAATTCATAGTGACCATATCGTGTACGGAAAGCAGTCTTCGAGATGTCCTCTTCTCGAACTCTCAGCTGATGATACCCAGACCTCAGATCAATCTTGGAGTAATAGCTTGATCCTTGCAGTTGATCAAACAAATCATCGATACGAGGTAAGGGATATCTATTCTTGATAGTAACCTTGTTCAGTTCCCTATAGTCGATACACATTCTAAATGTACCATCCTTCTTCTTCACAAATAGAACTGGCGCTCCCCAGGGTGACGAACTCGGTCGGATGAACCCTTTATCCAACAACTCTTGTAGTTGAGCGGATAATTCCTGCAGTTCGTTCGGAGCTAACCGGTATGGTGCTCTCGCAATTGGAGCGGCTCCTGGAGTCAACTCAATCTGGAATTCAACTTGACGATGAGGCGGTAATCCAGGAAGGTCTTCCGGAAACACCTCAGAAAACTCACGAACTACGGGAATATCCTCTATCTTCTTTTCCTCAGTCTGTTTATCCGTGACTAGTGCCAATATGGCCAGTCGACCCTTTCGTAACAACTTCTGCGCCTTCATGAATGAGATGATGCCTATCACCGCACCACTCCTATCACCTCTGACCGTAAGGACTTCTTCACCAATGGGAATCCTTATGATTTTCTCGTGGCATATGACTTCCGCTTGTTTATCGGAAAGCCAATCCATGCCTACTACCACATCAAAGCTTCCTAACGTAACAGGCATGAGATCTATGGTGAACGTATGACCAGCAAGCTCTATCTTGCAGTCTCTAAGAATATGCGTTACGTGAATCTGTGTACCGTCAGCTAACTCTACGGTGTATTTAGATTCTAAGGTTGAGGGCATATCACTTAAAAGACTACAGAACCTAGTGGACACGAAACTTCTATCGGCTCCGGTATCGAATAATACAGTAGCAAAACAACCATTAACCGAAAATTTACCAGTTACTGTTGTAGGGTCGTTTAGAGCCTCACCTGAGCCAATGACGAAGGCTCTTCCTTTGGCTCCATTGTTATTATTGCCTCCATTGTTGTTGCCATTACCATTGTTGTTGTTATTGTTGTTGCCATTGTTATTATTGTTGTTGTTCCCATTGTTGTTGTTACCATTACCATTCCTCTTAAGCTGGGGACAGTTGCGTTTGTAATGGCCTTCTTTTCCACACTCAAAACAACCTTTCGGAGTTTCTTGTGATTGTTGAGGCTTCTTCATCAGTTCACCCCGACAGTCTTTGGCTGCATGACCAATCTTCCCACAACGTTGACACTTGAAGTTATCACATCGGCCCACATGGTGGTAGTTACACCGGTTGCACTTCGGCAGTCTTCCACCATACCCGCCGGGTCCTTGATTTGAGTGCGCCTGGTTGAAGCTTCGGTTGTTATCAAACTTCCGTTGCTGTTGCTGACTTGGCTGCTGTTGTTGAGGTTGAGATTGGCTACTGGATGACGATCCCTTGTTGCTTGAACCATCCCACTTGCGTTTCTGGTCGGGCACGCTTGCCACTGCACCCCGTTTAGGTAACCGACCTTGCTCAACTGCCTGGTCAGTCAGCCTGTGGGCTGTTCGGATAGCTTGTTGTATGGTAGTGGGGTTAGAAGCAGTTACCATACTTTGAATTTCAGGCACCAATCCCGTATATAATGCTCCACCCTCTTGTGCATTTCATTCACCATCCCTGGGCATAAAGTGGCTAACTCATGAGTACGAGTGTGTAGGCTTCAATTTCTGAGCCTTGCATTTTGAGTTGCCAGAACTCAATCTCCAGTTTCTGCACTTCATTCCGGGGGCAATATTCTTCAGTCATGATTTCTTTGAATTCATCCCAAGGTAGTTCATTGGCCATGGCTTGACCCAACATTTGTACCTGGGCATTCCACCAAGAGAGTGCTGCGCCTTCCAACGTCCCTGTGGCATACTTCACCTGATCAGCAGGCGGGCAGTTGCATTTCGCGAAAACCGACTCTGTCTTCTCAAACCACCTTACAAGCCCTACAGCCCCTTCCGTCCCGCTGTAGGTATGAGGTTTACAGTCCATGAAGGACTTGTAGGTACATGGTGGTGGTCCTGTTTTGACAATCCCAACATTAGTCAGATATCCTAGACAAATAACTAGGATAATCAGTTTAACCTCTTGCTATCATTTACCTGCTGGTTGTCCAGGTTGGGCAGCAGCCACTGCCGCCTGAACGTGTTCATTAATCAATGCTGCCAATTCCGCAGGCGTCATGTTTATGGCTCCGGCTCCACGGCCTCCGGCGCCACGTCCACGACCACGCCCACGTCCTCTTCCACGTGCGTCCATATTTCACTTTAAAATTCACAATTACAATAATGAGTAACATCCAACACATTAATCTCATCAAAGTACAGTAAACAATAAGAAATAACGAATTTACCACAACCACAACGTTTATAACAGAAATAATAATCAAAGATAAATAAATTGTAATTGAGTCACAAAATATTCCATCAATGTCAAAATTTAAGTTTGTCAGTTGGGTGGGAAACAACCCTTCCCACATAGGTTTCAAAGAAAAGAAACACTACATAGTCTAAGTCATTTAAAAGTAGGATCAGTCCAGTACGTCAGATCCGTCACTGTCCTCATCCATCTCTACTGGTTCTTCTTCGGGGGCTTCCTCGGGTTCTTCTTCTGGGTCTTCCTCATCAGGGTCCACCAAAGGTGCAGGAGCTTCAGCAATCTGAAGTGCTGCTAGTTGTGCCTCTAAACCAACGAACCTATTATCAATCTCCATGTTATGGTGATCCTGTGCATCCATGCGCTCACCAAGTGCTACCACGTTACCTGCCAGAGTATGATGTCCACCAATGGCCATCGAAAGTCGCTCCTGAAGCGTATCTACTTGGTAACGCAGCTGACGCATCTCAGATCGTATCGCAGAGTTCTCGTCAGTGAGTCCTCTGATCCGCTGTCGCTCTGTGTCCAGTGTGGCTACTAGGGCTGCAAATGCCTGCTCCAGAGGGATACTCAAGGTAGGAAGTGTAGGCAAAGTAGAGGCGGTTGATGACCTTGTCCTAGGTCGTGTAGGTGCTACAGGTGGTACGCGCTCTCTATAAGCCATACGGTTAATGTAAGTGGGGTAGAAATCCCAGTTACGCGGAGGATCGAGCTCAGGAGGTACGAAAGGCTGATCCCAGTCTATCTCGCCGCGAGGATAAGGATGTCGTGGCCAGTTAGATCCCCTATCAGGTACGGGAGATGTAGGAGGTGATTCAGATCGTGCAGGTCTCTTGCCTAAATTCCTGGACGACGATGCCATGCTGCGAAGTACGTGTTGCGTATGCCAATGAGTATACAGTAAGGAGAGTAAACGGTAAGTAACTAACAACTGTGCGGTTATAGTCTAGTGTGTGTATGCAACCTAGTTCCCTATAACCAATGGCTCTGATACCAATCTGTCACACCCTCAAAATCCGCGAGCGGGGTTTTACCGCGAGGCGCGTGACATACCAGGATCTCAGTCATTAGTTACCAAGAACGACTCTATATGATAAATAAACAAAACCAGAGTTAACGTTTAAAATACTGCGGAAGCGTTTAAAATACTGCGGAAGCGTTTTTAAAACTAGAACACCCAAAACAAGTAATATGTAACGAGAATGCGCAAAACAAACGCGCCCCAAACACAAATGTATAAAATGAAAATAATCCCAATTTGTAAACAATGCAAATGTAGACAACTCAACAATGCTGACGTGCGTGCTCCTAGGCAATCTGGCAACCTTAACCTGAGAATAGCATACTAAACAAGTCAACACATGGTTGGTGAGTTCAAGAGTTTGCGTTAAAATATAAACCAATCAATGGTTTTCAGAGCATAAGTAGTGTATTGCAATAGATAGCTAGTCTATTAACATAAAAATATTAATCATAGTGATCTCGCGATTGAAGCTGACTGTGATACGTTTGTTGCCTCCCGTCACGACTTACCAGGTCGTGACGAATATGTGATAGGACAAAATTGCACCCGTTTGACCTCGAGTCGCACAGGTGGGGCTCGTCAGACCCAGTAGTACTACCCAAAATTTCCCCGCTAGTCAATATTAACAATCCGAAAGTGTGAGGACTTTCCATGGTAAACAACACTATATCAATATTATACACACTCATAAATAAAAGCGTTTGTAACAGTATGCCATCTCCCCCAAAAGAGATTATGTAAAAAGAGTGGGGCAAGAACTCACCTGATGCGCGCAAGAATTAACTTAGAGTTTAACTTGAAAGAAAGAAGGAAAGACAACCTTCAAAGGTCACCTAGAATACAAGAGTACATAAGTACGTGTGCACAAAAACAACACGAAACCCTAAGTGCTCTACAAACCAAAGAACTCAAGGTTTAAGAATACAAGACACATTTGACCCAGTTGACCCGTTGGACCCGTTGGTGACATTATAGGTGATAATTCATTAAACTAACACAACAGCATATCATACATGATCAACATACCACTTGATTACATATAGCACATCACCACCACATGTACTACCTAGATCATCATATAACTAGATATCATACAAATCATGCAAATCACAACAGGCCAAAACAGATAACAACCCAAATCAACATTCATACAACATAAACAACACATTTAGTCACCTTAGAACCCATCCATGAACACACTAGCATGATCCTAATATCCCAAACATGCTCAAATCATCCAATTCAAGGATTTGCACAATTAAAGTTTCCCTTTTGGGAAAGTTCATTCCAAATTCATCAAACTCACACAACATTCATGAATTCATCAATTATATACCATTTCAAGTCCATGACAACATCTAAACATGATCAACAACACCTAATCATCATGATTCATCAACTTCCATACCCAAAAGTTACTATCTTTAGCAAGGTACAAACTACAACATGCATTCTTGAATTCCTAACCTTCATATCAACCATCTAGCATCTAATCATCATCACAAACACATCCATAACATTCACACATCATCCAATCATCAATTCATGCAAAATAAAGTTACTATTATTAGTAACCTATGAACAATGCATCCAAATCATGGCTTTCTTGTATAATCGACGTTAACTAACATATATACAATACAACTAACATAATCACAACATCAAACAACCATTATTCAACATCCAATTTGATCCAACATCACTTCAAACTCACGGCCAAGATATTCCTATGAACAAACAACCAAAATCCAAACTTTCTTGCATAATCAACGTTAATCAACATGTAATCTATCTAACAAACACATTAACATCAACAATCAAGCAACTTTCGGCCATCAATTGCAGAATTCGCATGGAACTTTCGGCCAAACATGAACAACCATCAAATCATATAAAAATCTAACCTTTAGATGTGTAATAGTTTGCAATTGAAGGTTCTAACTTGTTGTATAACTTGAAGTCGACCAAATCCGATGGTTTCTTGCTTGTTCTTGATCGATTTCGCGATGGTGAGGGTGAGGGGATGCAAGTCGCGGCCGAAAGGGTTAGGGGATTAGGGTTTTTAATTTTGTTTTAATTAATAATCCATAATTACACTTTTAACCCTTATAATTTGTATTTTATAAAAATTAAGCTTTTTGAATAGATTTAAATAGTTTTTAACTACTAAACACAATTATTATTAATCACAAATAACAATCATGCATAATTCCCATTTATCACAAAACACACGAACAAATATGCACGTTTTCACGTTACGCGATAACATTACAGTTAACATTCAAATCACATAAGCATAACTTAATAATCACATTGTTAACTTAATTATCATCAATTTAACATTACTGATTATTGTTAAGTCACCAACGTTCAACGACAACCAGTGTGTGCTCCCGACACGTGTATGCAAGACTTAACGGAACAAACGGAGTTTGGTAACGGAAAATTACCGGATGTCACATTAGATTTAGTGTATCTACCTATGAATCAAAAGTATTTACACCAACTATCAATAATGATGAATTGAGTGAATAGGGTGAATGAGAGTCGAGAGTGTTTATCAATGAATATGAGTGAATGAATGAAAAAAACACAAGTGTTGAATATATATATAAGTGAAAATTTAGGCGCATGAGCACTGTTTATGCGCATGAGGTCAGGCGCATTAGCACTATTCAGTCGCATGAGACTAAATTTCACTAAGTTTTTCAGGCGCATGAGCACTGTTTGTGCGCATAAGGTTTAGACGCATGGGCACTGTTCAGACGCATGAGACTAGATGAAACGCCCAACACTTTGTAATTTTTCACTTCAAACGTCTGACCCCTCAGAAGTCTGGTACTGTTTAGGCGCATCAGCATAAGATGATACGCCTAACACTTAACCAAAAATTCAGACACATAACAACTGTTTAGACGCATGAGCTTGTCTGAAATGCCCAACACTTGTACAAATTCCTGATAAATCACCATACTCCTAATCTGGACTTGTGAGTACTGTTTAGGCGCATGGGATCCTTCCATGAGTCTTGACACTCGAACTTTTCTCATCATTCATCTGAATACTATACAAACTCATTAGCACTATTCATACTCAATTTTCAACACTTACTCAAAATTATTTGACTATCACTCAAATTTTCATTAATGACCCTTAATTTTGTCATTTTTTGACATTTCAAATTTTTTATTTTTATTTTTGACCATTTTATTTTTAATTTAAATTTTTAAAACAATTTCCCGTCATTTTAGTCTCTAAATTTTCAAATAGTCTTTATTTTGTTGCAAGAAGCTTTTTCACTTTTGAATTCTTTTTAGGTTTATTTTGACATCATGTCAAACACACACATACTTACATCATGTCAAACACACACATACTTGTAATTTCAGCTTTATCCTTTTTATCCTAAACACTTTATTTTTGATTTTTCACTTTTTGAAAATCAATTATTTTCTCTTTTTCATTTTTACTCTCCCAAAACTATTAAGGTTTACAAACTTAGAAGTTTCTTTTTCATTTCCAGAAGAGCAACTAATCATTATTAACATGGCTGCACATATAAAATCATGCAAAAATCAAAACTAAAGCAGAATAAAAAAATCTTTTATATACAATTGAATCACATGCCTGCGGTGAGATCATATTAGTTTAGATCAACACATTAAAAGAAAAAAAAATGATGGATAGTCGTAGACAGTGATTAAATCCTGATCAAGTGAGTTCCAGATCAGCATTTCTGCAGCAAAGGAGACACGAGATCTAAGGACATAAAATGAGTGCTCTTGGCGAGATACTCAGCATACTTACTTTTTCAATTCTTGGATTGATTAAGGTACGATTAGATATGACATTATGTAAGTCACACTTAGACTTAGAGAGTTCAACTCTCATAAAGATCTGCAAGAAATCACCTTTCTCAATTTGTTAAACTGACATATATTTATAACCAGATCTCATGTTGATATCATGCACATTGGCATCTTTTTACATCAAGTAAGAATATCCAGGTCTGTACTTACTTACAACAAATGATATCTTGTCACTTCAGGTCTATGATGACTCATAACAAAGAAGTGATTAGATGCTTTAAATTAATTAGAGCTTAATGGTTATTCATATCGCCACCAGGTGTGTGATTATAACTTAACAAGCAATCAATTTGAGAAGTCAACACTACTCATTGGTACTAAATTGGACAAACATGAATGCATGATTGATTTAGTTTAATCACAAGAATGTACTTTTTCAGTATAATTGCATGAGCTTACCTGCACATCATATCTGATCACGTTAGACTTTAGTAACGAGTGAATTATGTAACTGATCAAAACTAATGTAACTATCATTTCTCACATATTGCAAAGACAGATTCATTCCTAAACTATGTAACTAATGAATAAAATCTATTTTTGTGAATTTTTGTTTTGTAATTTTCTCTTTTGTTTTTACAATTTTCTAATTTTTATTTGCTTTTTCATTTTCTATTTAACATGCACACACAATATATACAATCAGGCAGTTAACTTTGACAGTTTCTCATTTAGTTTTCTCATTCAAATAAGGGAGGGTTCTTACTATTTTATGACTCAATAACTAAAAACTTAAAACCAGTTTTTAAACATGGTTAATAAGTCGAATTGACTCGACCAAATATTTAAATCGACCCGGTAAAAAGGCTTTTGTAAATAGGCCAGTCAACTGTTTTTCAGTTGTGATTTGAATCAAAACGATTAAACCTTTTTTAGAGTTATCTCTGAGAAAATGTTATCGAATATAGATATGTTTTGTTTTTGAGTGTTGAACAGGATTAGCTGTAATAAACATAGCAGCAGTGTTATCAATGTAAATAGGAGTTTTAAGAAAATTGAACCCGTAATCCAGCAGTTGGTTTTGTAACCAGAGGATTTGAGAACATCCTGCTGATGCAGCAATGTACTCAGCTTCTGAGGTTGAAACAGAGACATTTGTTTGTTTCTTACATTGCCATGAGACTAATCTGGGACCTAAAAACTGACAACCACCCATAGTAGATTTACGATCTTGGCAACATCCCCCATAATCACTATCTGTATATCCATGTAACTCGAAGTTTTCTTCATAAGGATACCATAACCCTAAAGCTGGTTTTCCTTTGAGATACCTGAATATTCGTTTAACAGCAATTAAGTGAGATTCCTTTGGGTCAGATTGATACCTGGCACAGACACAAACAACATACATTATATCAAGTCTAGATGTAGTAAGATACATCAAAGAACCAATCATAGATCTGTATAGAGTTTGGTCAACTGATTTTCCTTTAGAATCAGGTTCAATCTTGGTATTTACGTCAGCTGGAGTTCTGATAGATTGACAATCTTGTAGTTTAAATTTCTTCAAGAGTTTTTTAATGAATTTCTCTTGATTGATAAAAATTCCATCTGCAGATTGCTTCACTTGAAGACCAAGGAAAAAAAATTATTTCTCCCATAGAACTCATTTGAAAACGAGACTTCATGATTTCTTCAAATTCATTGTAGAACTTTGGACTTGTAGAACCATATATGATATCATCAATATACACTTGAACACATAAGAGATCATCAGCATCCTTCTTCATAAACAAAGTAGGATCAATTTTCCCTCGCGTGTATCCATGTTGGATCAAATGTTGTGATAACGTTTCATACCAGATTCTAGGAGCTTGATGTAGACCATACAATGCTTTGCTAAGCTTGTACACATGATGAGGATATTCTGAATCTTCGAAACCTAGAGGTTGCTTGACATTTACATCATCAGTGATTGGTCCATATAAGAAAGCACCTTTCACGTCTATTTGATACACCTTGAATGTCATGAATGATGCATAAGCCAGGAAGACACGAATTGATTCAAGTCTTGCAACTGGAGCAAATACTTCATCATAATCTATTCCTTCTTCTTGGGTGTAACCTTGTGCAACGAGTCTCGCTTTGTTACGAACAACAATTCCCCGATCGTCTGTTTTGTTTCTAAACAACCATTTTGTGCCTATGGCATTATCTCCTTCAAGTAAATCCACAAGCTTCCACACTTCCTATTTGCGGAATTGTAATATTTCTTCTTGCATTGCCTCAATCCAACTATTGTCCTTTACGCTTCGGTGACGTGTTTACGAACAATTTGAGATAGAAAACACGAGTATAAGCAAAGGTTTGCTTGTTCTGATTTACTTCTTGTCGTTCTCTCATTTAATGGACCGATAATCTGAGACGTTGGATGGTTCTTGTGAATACGAGATGTTAGAATCTCATTCCCTTGAACATGAACATCTAGATTAGATTGGTTCAAGTCGGAAAGCTGATGCAATAAGTTCGAAGAATATTGATTGAAATTTGGAACTTGAGTCGGTGAGTTGATAAAATAATCAAGATTATTAGTAACAACTTCATCATCAGAAATCGATGATGTTCCGGACTCAGGCTGTATAATTTCAGGACCATTATTAGGAATAGGTTGTGAAACATTTGAATTTTCTGAGACGGGATGCTCTTGAGCTTGTTAAGGTCGAAATATAGGATCTCTAACAAATGAGAAAAATGGATAATCTGGGCTTGAGTCATCCATATCATCAGAATCAAAATCATCGCTGAAAGAACCGAGATCTCCTGCTTGATTTTTCTTCTCACCTGTAAATTCAAACAAGTTAGAATGAAAAGAGTTTGACAATGAATCTAAATCAAATAACCAAGCTGGACCATTTGCAACTGATGAAAAAGAATTTTCAAGAAATTTAACGTTGAATGTTTCAAAGATAACATTTGTCCTAGAGTTATAAACTCTATAGGCTTTTGAAACCGTCGAATATCTAACGAAAAATCCTTTATCAGATTTTGAATCAAATTTTTCTAGCTAATCACTTGAATTTAAAATCAAAACTAGACAACCAAAAGATTTAAGAAAATCTATATTAGGTTTTCTGCCAAACATCAACTCATAAGGAGTTTTCTGTTTATCTTTCACAATCAACGAACGATTCTGCACAAAACACGCTGTGGATATAGCTTCATCCCAGAAAGTGATTGGAATTTTGGCATCTGCTAACATAGACCGTGCTGCTTCAATCAAAGTTCTATTTTTCCTTTCAGCAACTCCATTTTGTTGTGGAGTTCTAGGCACACTGAACTGACGAACAATACCCTTTTCTGCACAAAACACGTCAATGTTAGCATTTTTAAATTCTGTTCCATTATCACTCCTAATTATTTTGACCGTTTGTTCTAATTGATTTTTTACTTTAATGATGAATTTTTTAATAATTCAGTCATTTCAGATTTAGCATGCAAAAAGAAAACCTAAAAAAATCTTGTAAAGTCATCAATGATAACTAAACAATAAGATTTCTTTCCAATACTCTACACATTTGTTGGTCCGAATAGGTCCATATGCAACATCTGGAGAGGTTTGGAATTTGAGTTTATCTACTTGGGCTTATAAGATGCTCTGTGTTGCTTTCCTTTTAAACATGCTGTGCAGAGATCAGTTGTGGCAAACTTCTTTGTTGGAAGACCTACAACATGATTTTCTGCTACAAGCTTGTTCATGTTCTTGAAATTGGAATGCCCGAGACGTCTATGCCAAAGCTGACTTTTGTCATTTGATACTTGAGCAATTAGGCATGTTGTTTCTGTAGATGGATCAACTTGATACATATCTAACTTGTATACATCTCGATCTCAAACAGCTTTAACAACTACCCATTCTTTTCTAATCTGAAAACCTGGCTTCAAAATGTAACAAAATGAATCATCAAATAAAACAGAATAAGATTGGTCATAAATTTGGGAAATGCTTAAAAGATTAAAGTTCAACTATGAGCAATAGTTGACTTTATCAAAGCTGATAATCCTATTGGATACAGTTCCTTCGCCTGTTATTTTTCCTCCTGCATCACCTCTAAAAGCAACATGTGTACCATCTTTTAACTTAAATTCTTAAAGCAAGGCATGGTTGCCTGTCATATGCCGGCTACACCCACTATCAACATACCATATGTTAATAGGTCTTCTCGGGCTTACCTGCATTTCAGAAAGAATTAAGTTGAGTTATCAACCCAAGCCGAGATGGTCTTGGGCTTGCCAAATTTATCAACAATGGTAAACTGTGTAAAGTGAAGCTTTTTCAAATCAGGCTTATTATTGACAAATTTATCGATTCCGTTTCTTACAAATTTTTGATTATCTTTGATTTGTTTTGTCCTTAAAGCATTGTAACATTTTTCAAGATCATCATCAAGATATTTCAAACCATCAGACCAAAAAATTTGTTTTGCAAGCTTTCCACCAATCATTCTCACAGATTGTGGAACGAATTTTCTTTGATTATACTGCCTTGGTTTTGCAGCATAAGAATCATCATAAACAGAATTATTTCTTCAAAAAGATCTCAAGCCTAAGGAAGGTTGTTTTGTCAATCTTTGAAAACCAACACTTTGATTTCTTTGAAATTGCGGATTGACATATCCATTTCTTAACTGTGGCTTAACATATCCAGTCCTTGGCGAGTTCTTTCTGAAGTAGCAATTCTCAGTTTTGTGAGTTCTTTCATCACAAAATGTATAGTACTTGTTAAAATAACAATCAGCTGTTGAATGATTTTTCATATCACATATGTGACAGTACCTGTTAAAGAAACATTCTTCAGTCTTATGATTGTACATATCATAGATTTCATAGTACCTTTGAAATTTAAACAATTGTTGATTAACTTTAGATGTAGATGCCACATTTGATCCTTGTTTGGATTTAGGAGTTGAAAAGTTAATATGTTGTTTTTGATTTGTGAATTTGTTCTTTTGAAATTTGAGTTCAGATTTTTTAACATTAACATCATTCCTCGACTCCTTAGATACAAATCATTTATTGACAGTGGAAGACTTAGAATCTGAACCTGTTTTCAGATCAGAATTGGATTTGTTTTTTGGATTAGATTTGATTTCTGGAATTTTGTTCATGTCAAAAATACCAGCAGATACAAATTTCACAGGTTTAAGCTGATTTGATTGATTTGTTCTTTTGATTTGACTATTTTGAATTGCATTCTATGTTGATTTAGCTTCAGTATTTTTCTTTCTTCGTCTTTGGTTTCTAGATCTCTATGATCTTTGTTTGCTTTCAGATTGAACATCAAAAAATTCATAGATTTCATTTATAGCAAATGCATAGAATACAAAGTATAAGGATTCAGTTCGTTCAACTGATTTCCTAACTGTTTCTTAGACCTCTCTTCTATTCTCTATCTTGTTTTGCTTTCTCTTTATGTTTAAAGTTTTGATTGTCAATCTTTTCACTCACTTCTTCGACAACTGACTTTTTTGGAACAAGCATTTCCTTAGTTTTTGGTCGTGGTTCATATGATTTAACTTTCCTGGATGACAATTTTTGATCTTTTCAGAATCATGTTCCTCAAATATCTCAACATTCATTTTCTCTTCATCACTCTCAAAATTCATTTTCTTATTTTGGAATGCTCTGAGCTTAGCTTCGTTTTGAGGTGAGTGATCATGCGTGTTGAAATTTTCTGGTAACGTATTTGTGATTGATTCAGGCATTGGTTCATGTGTGAAACCTAGACCTGCTTTTTGTTTGTCTTTTCTCTCACTTACCAGTTGTTCTACAATTATTTTGAACTTTTAACTTTTGCAAAAACAACCTGTGTTGTAGCATGTGCTATTTCTCTTCTTCTAAATTCTTTGTCATTTCTTCAAGTTGTTTTGTAACAATTTCTAGTTCTTTCAATGTTTTATTCCATGATGTTTGTAGAGAGAGGATCTTTTCATCAGATATTTTGTGATCGTTTTTAAGTTTGTTATGCATTACTTCCTCTTTTTTGAGCTTGTCACATATTTTATATGAATAAGTTCTGTAGTACTCTACTTGTTCAAAGCAAGCTTTAGTGCACATTTTTTTCTCTTACTTCAACTGGAATTTCAGGATATTTTGAGAAAGAAGTCTTAGAGTCAGAAGATGAATTTTCAACCTTTGGTTGATCTAACTGTGCCATTAGTGCAACTTCTTCTGAATCCTCTTTAGGATCAGATTTATCACTCCAGTCATACTCTTCTTCTTCATTTTCTAAGTTACATTCAGCCTTAGGATCACTGTCTTCTGACCAATCTTCAGTTTGAATTTCTGCAACAAGAGATAAACTAGAGGTTAGATCAGCTGTAAATTGTTCAGCATAAGCACTCAAGTCATATCCATCTTTAATGCTAACAACTAGAGCTTTCTTTGGCTCTTCAGATGCTTTTGATTCATCCCTGGCATAGGAAGACTCTGATAAGGCTTTTGAAAAGTCTTCTAAGACTGCTGATGATATCTTCGACTACTAGAACCTGCTTGATCATTTCCTCCTTGGTTTCTGGGAGCTTTACATTCCCTTGAGAAATGACCATAGTTGTTATAGTGGAAACACCTTGACTTTGATTTGTTGAAACCAACAGTTTTGTTAGCACTTGGCTTGTAGTTCCTATTAACATATGAGTGTTTCTAGGTTCTATAAGCAATCATCACCATCTGCCAGTTCAAGTCCATCTCTTCCATATCATCTGTATCCATCTCAAACAAATCTTGCAAAGTAAGATCTAATTGAGTTAGATGACTACCTTGATAAGCTTGAAAACTTGCCATAAAAGCAGTAAAAGCAGATTTGGACTCATCATCCTGTAAGAGGATGTTAATAACATCTTTAACTTTGCTAGTTTTAGCAGAGTTAGAAGATGGAGTCTCAGTTTGAGGTTTAGGAGTTTGAGTTTTAGGAGGAGACTGAGATTGAGGTTGAGTTGTGTAGACAGGAGCACTTTTGTAAGAAGAATCTGTAAAGAAACCAGCTCCAACAAACAAATCACCCTCTTCTTCTGGAGACTTATCTTCTTTGGCCAGAAAAGCATTCTCCACTGTATTAGCCAGAGATGCAACATACTTATACTGAGACATTGATGCTGCTCTATCATTGTTTCTTGAGCTTTCATCAATCTCTACTGATTCAATCTTGGCAATCAAAAGATCGAGATCCATAGGGAACTTTTCAGTATGCTTCAACAATGTTACTATTTGTTTCCATGAAGATGGAAGAGCATTGAGAAGTCTGAAATTTAGAACTTTGAGATCATTTTTGAAACCAACAGTTGACATCTCAGTAGTTAGTTGCACAAATCTGTTCATCATTTGATTTGTTGTTTCCCCAGAAATATGCTCAAACAACTCTAACTGCCTCTTAAGTTTCTGCTTTTTAAGATCTTGTGTAAGGCCCCGTTCCCGGAGACCTCACATTTGGATAATCATAGCATTATTATATTAAACAACTTACATTTCATAAAATAACGCAACAGAATTACTACCAAAAAGTATTCATGCATATAATTAATGTTGCAAAATAATACATCATTGTAATTTAGAATTACAAAATAATCAATTAGTTGCATTAAAATATAACAAAATTCTTAAGCATGAACGGATGCCAGTCTTGCCCCGACGAGTAGCTTTCCCCGAGTGCCATCCTCAGCAATATTTACCAGCCAACAGAAAATGCATAAAAGTCAGCGTTGTTGAGTGAGTCCTAGTTTTAAAAGTATAAAAATACCTTGTATGATTTGTATACAAAAATATCCCTTTTTGAATAAAACACATTACTTTCGTATGCGAGCACACATCATACGTACAACAAGATAATATTCAATATTGGCTTTCATCATTCATTTTATACTTTCTTTATTATATTTCACTTTCATCCAGACCAATGTGCAGTACCCCGAACATTGTGCACGAAGCTAGTACTGGGCCTGAGGTCTATAAATAGACTCTGAACATTGTGCACGAAGCTGACCCAGTTACCTAGGGCAAGCACAAGGTCCCGTCAATCTCAAAGATTGACCCCGCATGCATCCTCATGGGGTAGCTAAACCGCATGCATTTTGCTTGCAAGACTTTTCGTTCATTTTTTATGTTCCACTTTTTATTAATATTAATCTTTCACTTGATTAATAATGATACTTATCAGCATAATCACATCACATAACAATACTTAATATGGAACACAAGAATAGGCCATAAACATGTATGGAATAAACAAATACAACCATCAAATCAATCCAGGGTCAAACCCTAAAATTTCTATTTTCCAAAATTTCAGAAAAATTTTCTAAGTGTTCTAGGCGCATGAGCACTATGCAGGGGCATGAATCCTGCTTGGGCGAATTAACACTATGTGGGCGCATGAGCCAACACTTAGGCGTCTGGGCACTAACTTTGGGCGCATGAGGTATAGTTCAGGTGCATGACCTACACTTAGGCGCCTGAATAAACTGGTTGGGTACATGGGGTACTATTTGGGTGCATTGTCAGCACTTAGGCTTTTCTAAGTCAAATTTCTAGGCGCATGGGCCCTGTTTGGGCGCATGGCCAACTGTTGTTCATTTTTCATAATCAAATTCAAACCCAATCTGCATATGAACCTGTTCTAAGCTTATTCCTATCGTTCTAAGCAACAACATCACATGAACAACCATGTAACACAAGGACATAAGCATATACACATATGGTTATACATATAACAGTTGTAAACCCTTAAAACATGTATTTTCAGCCCTAAAAATTTAAAACACATAAAGAACCAGGGTCTAGAACTCACCTATTGCAGCCAACAAGTAAAACTCCTCCCAACTTGTGTGCACGAGAGTTCAAACACCTAAAACAAGCCAAAACAAACACCCAAACACAAAAAGCACATAAAAATCGGTTTTATGGTTGAAAACCCAACAAAACCGAACCAATTATGCAAAGAATTACTTACCAAGAGCAAGAATCAGTTTCTTCTTCTTCTTGAAACCGAGAGGGAAAAGTTTCAGCTTTCTTTCTTTCTTCTTTGTCGAAAACAGCAGGTAAAGAGCTCAATATGGGCGGCCATACCCATAAATTAATAAAATAGTTGACTTTTGTATCTTTTACACAAAGCCCCCTCCACTTTTGCCCCTTTTCATTTTCTTCAGGATACTTTTCTTTTCTTTTATTTTGACAAGGATTTCGGGTGTTACAAGTCTACCCCCCTTAAAGAGGTTTCGTCCCCGAAACCTATCACTCTTCCAACAACTATGGGTAATGCTTTCTCATTTCTTCCTCAGTCCCCCATGTAAACTCAGAACCCTTCTCGTGTTTCAACTGCACACGTACAAGCGGAACCACTTTATTTCGCAGTCTCTTCTCCTTCCTGTCTATGATGACCACTGGTTGCTCTACATAATTGAGTCGCTCATCTACTTCGATGTCCTCCAGTGGTACAATCATATCTTCATCAGCTAGGCACTTTCTTAGATGACATACATGGAATGTCGGATGAATTCCACTTAACTCATCAGGTAGTTCCAATCGATAGGCCACCTCTCCTACTTGTGCAATAATTTGGAAAGGCCCTATGTATCTCGGGCTCAGCTTACCCCTCTTACTAAACCGGATGATCCCCTTCCAAGGTGAGACCTTCAACATGACTCTATCGCCCATTTTAAACTCAATCGGTCTACGCCTTTTGTCGGCATACAACTTTTGCCTGTCTTTCGCCGCCTTATTAAAGGCTTTGATCTTCTCCAACTTCTCTGTCGTAGCCTTGATCACTTTAATACTTCCCAACTCCTTCTGCCCGATATCACCCCAACACAAGGGCATCCTACACCTTTACCGTATAGCATCTCATATGGTGGCATGCCAATGCTGGCATGATAACTGTTGTTGTATGAGAATTCCGCTAACGGTAAGTGATCATCCAAATTTCCTCCAAAGTCGACCATGCATGCTCGGAGCATATCCTCAAGCGTCTGAATCATCCTTTCAGACTGACCATCTGTCAGGGGATGGTAAGCCGTGCTAATGTGTAGCCTCGTCCCCATCGCATCATGAAATCGTTTCCAAAACTTCGACGTGAACCGGGTGAAACGGTCCGATACGATAGACACCGACACACCATGACAAGGTACAATCTCTTTAATGAATAGATCCCCCAGTCTCTCGGATGAATACATCTTGCGGATCGGTAGGAAGTGAGCACTCTTTGTCAGACGATCAACTATTACCCATATGGCATCATATCCCCTTGCTGTACGGGGTACCTTCGTTATGACGCCCATGGTGATGTGCTCCCACTTCAACTCGGGTATATCCAACAGTTGGATCTTCCCGTATGGCTTCTAGTGCTCTGCCTTCACTTGCAAGCAAGTAAAGCACTTACTCACATACTCCACTACATCGCGCTTCATTCCCGGCCACCAGTAATCTTTCTTCATGTCTTGATACATCTTGGTAGCGCCGTGATGAATGGAGTATCGCGTCTTATGAGCTTCATCCATGTTCTGCCCCCGTAGGTCTCCGTAGCGAGATCCACATCCGCCCGAAGAAGGTTCGAACTCCTTGGGTATTTTCTCCCAACTCCGTGACCTGACCTCTCATCCTTTCAAAGTTAAGGCAATCTTCTTTCAACGCCTCATTTTGAAATTCCTTGACTTGCGTCATCACGTCAGAGGTCATCACCAATTGATAAGGTTTCACCCGGATTGGCTCTGGTCTCTCCTTCCAGCTGAGGGCATCAGCCACTACATTGGCCTTACCCGGATGGTAGTGGATCTCACAATCATAATCTTTTTTCAATTCCAGCCACCTCCTCTGCCTCATGTTGAGGTCCTTCTACTCAAAGAAATACTTTTGGCTTTTGTGGTCCGTGAAGATTGTCACTTTGTCCCGTACAAGTAATGTCTCCAAATCTTCAACGCAAAGACCACAGCTGCTAGCTCCAAATCATGGGTGGGATAATTGACCTCGTGAATTTTTAACTGTCGGGATGGGTAGGCTATTACCCTTCCATGTTACACAAAAACACACAACCCAGTCCTGATTAAGAAGCATCTGAATACACCACTAAGTCTTCACTCCCTTCGGGTAATGCCAAGACAGGAGCTTGAGTTAATCTTGCCTTTAACTCCTCAAAAACATCCTCCTATTCTCGACCCCACACAAACTTCACATCCTTACGAGTCAATTTAGTCAAAGTTGAGGCTATTTTGGAAAAGACTTGGATAAATCTTCTGTAGTAGCACGCCAAACCCAAGAAACTACGAATCTCGGATGGCGTCTTTGAAGACTTCCATTGCATCACTGCCTCAACCTTCACCAGCTCTACCATAATTCCTTCAGAATTCACCACGTGACCCAAAAATTGAACTTCACGCAACCAAAAAGCACACTTAGAGAATTTAGCATATAGCTCCTCCCTTCTAAGTGTCTCCAACACTTCGCGTATGTGGCCAGCATGTTCTTCTTTGCTCTTTGAATAGATCAGGATATCATTAAAAAACACAATCACTAATTTATCTAACATTGGCCGACACACTCGGTTCATCAAATCCATAAAGGCAGTTGGTGCGTTAGTTAGACCAAAAGACATAACGAGAAACTCGTAGTGTCCATAACGCGTGCGAAAAGCTGTCTTAGGGATATCCTGCTCCTTAACCTTTAACTAATGGTAACCAGATCAGAGATCTATTTGTGAGAATCAACTGGCACCTTAGAGCTGATCAAACAAGTCATCTATTCTGGGCAGGGGATATCAGTTTTTCACCGTTAACTTGTTCAACTCTCGGTAGTCATACACATCCTTATACTACCGTCCTTCTTTTTGACAAACAAGACTGGAGCACCCTAGGGAGAGATGCTCGGTCGAATGAACCCATTATCCATCAACTCCTGCAGTTGAACCATCAGTTCCTTCATCTCCGTCGGAGCCAATCGATACGGTGCTTTGGCAACGGGTTGAGCAACGGGTATCAAATCAATCTGAAACTCGATCTCGCGGTCCAGTGGCACACCTGGTAAATCTTCTGGGAACACGTACGGAAAGTCACACACAACTGGTACATCAAATAATTGTGGTACTGACACGTCCACATCCTTCACATAAGCTAGGTAGGCACTACATCCGCGTTCCATGCACTTCTCTGCCACCGCCATCGAGATCACCTTCGGAACCGTAATGACGCGATCAACGTAGACCGTCACTGGACTTCCATCGGGCGCAATTAATCGAAACATCTTCTTGCAACACACGATATTTACCTCATAGGCTGCTAACCAATCCATCCCTAGTACTATATCAAATCCGCCTTGGGGCATCACAAATAGTTTAGCAGAGAACCTATGGCCATCTAATTCTATGTCGCAGCCTTCTATCATATCAAAAATTTAGGTAGACTTACCAATAGCAGTTTCTATATCAAATGGCTCATCAATACTTCTACTACTAACAGGCAACTTAGCACATAAAGCAGCAGAAATGAAACTCCTACTAGCACCAGAATCAAACAACACAGAGGCACAAGTTTGGTTTACTATAAACATACCTGACATGACATCGGGGTCTACGCGGGCCTCCTCCCGCGTCATTGTGAAGGCTCTAGCACTTGCCCTCTGTCCTCCTTCCTCCGTCCTCTTCTTCGCCCCTGAACTCTCCGCCCTTTGCTTCTTTCAATCCCTGCTTAAATGGCCCTCTTCACCATAGTTATAACATCTTATAGCCCTACATACTTTTGCCACGTGGCTGGGCTTGCCACATTTGAAGCAGACGTTCAATCCCAACCCATATTCCCCAGTATGCTCCTTTCCACACTTACCACACCTCTTCATCCCCGAGCCTGATGACACCACCCTACGGACATCCACCCTCATCCTCTTGTTATTTGGGGTGAAACCACCACGCCCAAACCATTTCCCGCTCCAGTTCTTGTCACCACCACCTGTCTTCATCACCTCAACCACCACAACCTCTCTCTCATAGTAAAGCCTCCCAGCTAGATCCACTGCCAACCTAAAAGTGCTTGGTCGGGCAGTAATCAAATGCCTGCGGATATCAGCTGGCAATCCCTGAATATATCTCTTAATCTTTCTAGATACCGGCGCCACCTGATCCGGTACGAGCCTCGCCATCTCATTAAACTTGGTAGTGTACTGCTGGTGTGTCATGGTTCCGGCATCAAGCTGTAGGAACTCCCTTTCAATCTTATCAAGCTCTCTGTGAGGACAGAACTCCTCGATTACCATCTTCATTAACTCTCCCCATCTCATCTTCCCGATGGCTCGGCTGCCTTCGGCTTGGACAATGTTGTCTCACCAACACAAAGCCGAGTCTACAAACGAGTGAGTGGCGAACTTCACATTCTGGTCCTCCCTACACTCGCTGATCTCTAGGACAGCCTCCATCTCTCTCACCCATCGGTGAGCAGCAGCAGCATTACCATTACCGTCGAAAGTTGGGGGTTTGCATCGTTGGAATTCCCAGTAGCTGCATCCCTTCGCGATCTCTCGCACTACCACCTCCTCCTCATCACTGGAGGCTGCCATCCCAGCGTTCAGTTCCTCCTCCTTACCATGATCTCCCTCATTCTCCCTTCTCCCAGTCGTCTTCTTTCTCTCCTCCTTCTTCTCCTTCTTCTCATCCTCTCTAACAACACGGATGACTTCAGTCACTACAGATGGTAAGATCGTCTGCATGACTTGATGCACCTCCTCCATAACTACCTCCTTTACTGAGGCTCTTAAGTTAGAACTTTCATCCACACCCTTTGGATGATGAAGCCCAGGCTTAGCAAGAGCTGTCTCTGCAGTCCTTGTCTTGTTCCTTGTGGCACGTGGCCCATCATCACGACCACCTTGTACTCCTCCTCTAGAAGCCTTTGATGATCTACCACTAGCCATCCTCTAACACTATAAGAGTCAATCACTAACACGGTCATTCAAGGTAATAGCTCTGTTTATGTTAAGTATAGTAAGTCCCTAATTACAATGGCAGTTGTGATTAGCCATTTACTTTACTCTTCATCCCCCGAGCATTTCCTTTCCTGACAACATCAGTACATAAATCTACTAAGGGCACATAAAATCAGATAGCACACGCACATAATACCGGTTAACATTAAGAAAAGAATTACTTGATGGCAAGTAGCTACTTGGGCTGGCATCCCTCCATTCAGTCCCATTCTCAGTTTAAGTTTAGGTTTTTGAAAATATTTATCCATTTCTCTTAAACTTTGGCTCTGATAACAACTTGTAAGGCCCCGTTCCTGGAGACTTCACAGTTGGACAATCATTGCATTATTATATTAAACAACTTACATTTCATAAAATAACGCAACGGAATTAATACCAAAAACCATTCATGCATATAATTAATGTTGCAAAATAATACATCATTGTAATTTAGAGTTACAAAAAAATCAATTAGTTGCATTAGAATGCAACAAAATCATTAAGCATGAACGGATGCCAGTCTTGCCCCGACGAGTAGCTTTCCCTGAGTACCATCCTCAGCAATATTTACCTGCCAACTGAAAATGCATAAAAGTCAGCGTTGCTGAGTGAGTCCTAGTTTTAAAAGTATAAAAATACCTTGTATGATTTGTATATATCCTTTTTTGAATAAAATACATTACTTTCGTATGCGAGCACACATCATACATCTAACAAGATAATATTCAATATTGCCTTTCATCATTCATTTCATACTTTCTTTATTATCTTTCACTTTCATCCAGACCAATGAGCAATACCCCGAAAATTGTGCACGAAGCTGGTACTGGGCCTGAGGTCTATAAATAGACCCTGAACATTGTGCACGAAGCTGACCCAGTTACCTAGGGCAAGCACAAGGGTCCCGTCAATCTCAAAGATTGACCCCGCATGCATCCTCATGGGGTAGCTAACCCGCACACAGTTGAGCTGACAACCTGTGGCTATGTACCTCCATTCATTTTCCTTGCAAGACTTTTCGTTCGTTCTTTATGTTCCACTTTTTATTAATATTAATCTTTCACTTGATTAATAATGATACTTATGAGCATAATCACACCACATAAAATATGTAATATGGAACACAAGAACAAGCCATAAACATGCATGGAATAAACAAATACAACCATCAAATCAATCCAGGGTCAAACCCTAAAATTTCTATTTCTCAAAATTTCAGAAAAAGTTTCTAAGTGTTCTAGGCGCATGAGCATTATGCAGGCGCATGAACCCTACTTGGGCGCATTAACACTATGTGGGCACATGAGCCAACACTTAGGCGTCTGGGCACTAACTTTGGGCCCATGAGGTATAGTTTAGGTGCATGACCTACACTTAGGCGCCTGAATAAACTGGTTGGGCGCATGGGGTACTGTTTTGGTGCATTGTCAGCACTTATGCTTTTCTAAGTCAAATTTCTAGGCGTATGGGCCCTGTTTGGGTGCATGGCCAACTGTTGTTCATTTTTCAGAATCAAATTCAAACCCAATCTGCATATGAACCTGTTCTAAGCTTATTCCTATCATTCTAAGCAATAACATCACATAAACAACCATGTAACACAAGGACATAAGCATATACATATACGGTTATACATATAACAGTTGTAAACCCTTAAAACATGCATTTTCAGCCCCAAAAGTTTAAAACACATAAAGAACCTGGGTCTAGAACTCACCTATTATAGCCAACAAGTAAAACTCCTCCCAACTTGTGTGCACGAGAGTTCAAACACCTAAAACAAGCCAAAACAAACACCCAAACACAAAAAGCACATAAAAATCGGTTTTATGGTTGAAAACCCAACAAAACCGAACCAATTATGCAAAGAATTGCTTACCAAGAGCAAGAATCAGTTTCTTCTTCTTCTTGAAACTGAGAGGGAAAAGTTTCAGCTTTCTTTCTTTCTTCTTTGTCAAAAACAACAGGTAAAGAGTTCAATATGGGTGGCCATACCCATAAATTAATAAAATAGTTGACTTTTGTACCTTTTAAACAAAGCCCCCCTCCACTTTTGCCCCTTTTTGTTTTCTTCAAGATACTTTTCTTTTCTTTTATTTTGATAAGGTTTTCGGGTGTTACATCTTGTATCTCTTTACCTCCTTCACATATGATTTTCAAAGCTTTGTACATAGTGTACCTAGTTTGATAACCATCAAGTCTAGTCAAGACTTCACATGGTAATCCTTTATACATCAATGAATAAGCTTTGATATCATTCTTCATTTTCCTTATGTCAACACCTTGCAGACCATCCTCAGGATAAGGTTCTTTAGAGTCTTTTGTGTAAACAAATCCTCTATCAGGACCATCAGATGTAATCAGGATATGAGGTCCTTTCTCTATTGACTTCCATAAGTCAGTGTCAATAGAATTTAGATGATGCTTTAGTCTTAAAGACCAGTTCTTAAAATCAGCTCTGTTCTTTAGCTTTGTAACCCTGTTCTCAGAATCTTCAGACTTAACCATTTTGTATTTTTGAATTTAAGAAAAATACTTGTTTTGTTATTTTTGAGTTTTGAATTAAAAACTATGAAATGAAAATAATTTTGGATTTTAGTTTCTGAAAAAATTTCTAAGTGTAAACTGAAGTCTGAAAGCTGAAGCGCCTGAATAGTTTTCTAGCGCCTACACAGTTCTCAAACACCTGACTTTGAAGTATAAACGCCCAAGGGAATGCTTTACTAGAATTCTGAAAAACGCCCAACTGCGCCCAAACAGTTGTAATGCGCACAAACAGTTGTTAAACGTAAGGGGTCCAACAGTTCAAATGCGCCTAAACAGTTGAAATGCGCCTAGAATTACTTTGTTTCTGCAAAGTCACCAAGTGTCCAAACAGTTTTAAAACGTCTCAACAGTGGTCAAGCGCCTGATCTGAAACGTCTACACAGTATCAAAACGCCCAAATAGTGGAAATGCGCCTAGATACTTGGACAATTTTCGGCAGTTTTCAACCATAATGCGCCTAATTCATCAGCTTCAACAAACTCAGATCTTATGAAAATCTTTAAAACTAGATTAATTGATCTAAAAACTTCCAATTTGGTTGTAATTAGGTCGATTAACAAACCTTAATCCTCAATTTGCTCAAACAACAACAACAAATCAGTATTCAGATTGAATTTCAGTCTGAATATAAAGAACAGAGTTCGAACACTAATTCGATCAATTTCTCAGATTTGAACGAATTAAACACAAAATTGTGAATCAAATCATGTTTCTATTGATGAAACACAACTGAAAACAACAATTAATTGATCAAATTGAAATCAATCACAGATTTCAAGTGATTCAAAGAGCTCAAAATGTCGATAAGCTCTGATCACTGAACCGAAGGCTATGATACCAATTGATCGGTTCAAAAGGATCGAATCTGTGATTATATGATAATACAATGATCAAATCAAACACAAAGTAATCAACATATGCAAATACATCAAAAAATTCATAGATTTTATTGATAGCAAATGCACAGGATACAAAGTGTAAGGATTCAGTTCATTCAACTGATTTTCTAACTATTTCTTAGACCTCTCTTCTATTCTCTATCTTGTTGTCTCCCCTTTCTACACTACATAAAGTATCCTATTTATACTATCAACAAAACAAAGGAACATATATTTACAAATAAGTCCCTATACTATGACAAAAAAACATACAAAGACAAAATGTTAATATTCTAAGAGTCTACAAGATCAATGGTAAGGGAGGTGAAGTAGTGAGACGCAGAAAGGTATCGACAGACCTCTGAGAAATGAGGATCTTTCTCAGAGTCTAATAAAGCAACCTGATTGTGTTGTCTGTGAAGGTGCATGGTAAAACCCGGTTGGTTTCGTCGATCAATGTTTGCCATGAAGGAAGTTTGTTGGTGAAGAAGAAGGTTAATTTGGGAGAATTTAGGTCAAGAATATGTGGAAGAAGAAGATAGTGAGAAGAAGGGGAACCGTTGAGAATATACATGGAATGGATTTAAGACAAAGTTAATGCAAAAGGATAATCTTTGAAATTCGAAAGTAGGTCCCACTTCTGAAAAAGCGCCCAAAAAGGTAGTTTTCTTGGAAGTTGAAAATCTTCCGAAGGTAATTTTTGCTTCAGAAGTTTTGAGAAAAAGCTTCTGAAGCCAATTTGGCTTCGGAAGATATTCTTAAGAATTGTGAAAATTTGGCTTCAGAAGAAAAATACTTAGAGAGTTTTTCTTCCGACACATATTTGATTTTGGAAGATATTAAGTTTTGGGAGTTTAATTCTAAAGAGAATAAATCTTTCGAGACTTAATTGCTTTCGGAAGATATTTGTCCTTCAAATACATGCAAGTACTTAGAAGCATATTTAAGCTTCGGAAGATATTCTCAAAATTTCTTTCAAAGGTAAATTTCTTATAAGTAGTTCTTGATTTGAAGACATAAATTTTTTCCGAAGGCAACTTGAAATCTTCCGAAGGAAAATATGTTTTGAAAAAGTTTCAGAAATCTAAGGAATATCATTAAAATTTTTCTACCAAAATAAACTGGGCTTATGAAGGTGATAAAATAGACAACTTAGGACATATAGGTTTTAGAAATAAATTTGATTTAAGTTTTTTTTTTAAATTACTCAAGTTAATCATCCCAATAGCTGATACAAGATATTTGAATCTCTGTTCATCAAAAGCTTTAGTGAACAGATCAGTATATTGTTCATTTGTGTTAACTTTGACTAATTTGATTAATCCCTTCTCAAAATTATCTCTAATCAAATGATACCTGATGTTAATGTGTTTGGTCCTTGAGTGCTGCACAGGATTCTCTATAATGGAAATAGCACTATTGTTGTCTATGTGGATGGGATCTGATTCTAAATCCAAAGCACTTGATGTAACAACCGACCTCTAGGTCATAATTCTAACCTTTAACCTCCTACATCATTATCCATACAATTAATATAAATGTTAATATCATTATTATTATTAGCATTAGCATTAATATTGTTATTGCTATTATTGTCATTTTTGTTATTTCATGTGCTTTTTGAGATGATTTAGCTAAATCTAGCCTTAGCATAGAGTAACTTCGTGTTTCGGGAAAGTCAATTAGTCACCCTTGTAAAAATTAAATCTTAGTTAAAACAATTAAAATGTGTATATACACATATAAATTCACGGTTTAACATATACATATACATACTTAATACTTAAACAACTAACTAGAATTTACCACTTAAAATACTACATTATACTACACACTATACTACATAATAACATTTATACAATAAAAACTAAATCAAAAATGTCCCCACTAGACTCCAAACTTCGGCCGCCCCCTTCACCCCCCTCTTCACCAATCCTCTCCCTTCTCCACCACCCAAACTTGCCACCATTCCCCTCCACTCCCATTGCATGCAACATTTGAACACTCAACCCTCATGCTCACCTCTCATTCTCTCTCTCTTCCTGTCGGTTTCCTTCACCAGAAAACACACACACCCCCAAGGTTCTAACACAATTTCAGCCATAATCATCGAAGAACAACATCATACCATCATCGGTCAAGCATCAAACTTGCAAGAGGGTGCTACCTTGTGAGCTTTTGATACACGGATTCATCACGTTCAACTTCTACAGTCCTTTTTCGAAGCTTTCCAAATCATTTTGTCCCTCTACACTCTCCAAATCATGAACCATACAAAGAGTAAGCTTCATCTTACCCAAAACAAGCTATGTCATGTGGTATTCTTTCTTTTATCCACCAAAAACCTTACTTTCTTTGTCCTAACAGAAGTCTACTGATATCACCTTGTTCTTGAGGAGCTTATAACATCCTTGAAGGTATCTCACTTGACATGTTAGTGATTCTATGGGTGGAACTCGATTTACACCATGAAAACCCTCTTTTTGGGTGATGTTTGCACCATCTAACTTGCACATCTTGTAACCCTCCGAAGTAAAGATAGTGACCAGCTCAAAAATAATTTTCTAACCTTTTAATAACCTTTTTTAAAAGTTACAAAAGGATTTGGTAATGTTTAAGCATGATCCGTAAGATTTTACATAAGTGTAATTGGTTTAAATGGTGAAATCACTTATCTACAACTTGTTCTTGGGTTGTATGTTAAAACCGTGAGTTAGAGTTATTATTTCAGTAAGTTTTGGGTGTTATTAAGCATATGAGGTGATGTTAATGGTTGAAAAATAGTAAAAGTATGAATTGTAGACATGTTGAGCTTATTTTGAGACCCGAAAGGTGGTAAAATGACTTAAAAATAAGAGAACTTAGAGTATAACCATGTTAAAACGAATTAAAGGCTCTAAAAGGGGTTAACAAAGTGATATAGATCGGATTTGTTGACTAAATGGTCAAAAGACAATTTAAATGGAATTTTTAGTTAAAAACGGGTATTAACCGGGTAACGTTTGGAGGAAAGCCTTGGAAATAATGGTATAAAACCAAAATCCATGAAAACCATGTTATTTCAGTAATTTATGAACTATAAGACTTAATGATGGTGAAAAATTGGTCAAACAAGTTTTTAAACGGTTAATTTCGGGTAAAAACGCGTTTTAACGAGTTAAACTTAAAAATGAGACTTTCAGAAAAAAGGGCTTGAAAATACATTCTTGATAGATTATAAAGCTTTTTAGAAGTCCTTAAAATAATACTTAATGTTTTAAGACATAAAACTATAAGATTCAATGCTTAACCGTTAAAAACCTTCGGTTTTACCGTAACCGGTAACTTAAAACATATGTTCACCAACTCAAATTTAAAATTTGGAAAATTTGGGAGTTTAACTTATTAAGAATGTAATATTTAACTCCGAAAGTCGGTTATGGGGTCATAATGGTCATTAAATGTAAAGAAGCAAACTTTAGGGTAGAAAATGTAAATTTTGAAACTTGAAGGACTAAACTGTAAAGTCTGCCAAACTTCAATAAACTGACCCCCCTTGGACTGGTAATCACTTGATAAACTTAATTTAACTTGTGTCGAGAACCTAATAGTGTGAAAACATGAATTCCCTTTAAGAAACCCTAGCTTTCTATAAAAGGAAACTTTTAAATGCAAGCCTTAGCAAATATAAGCTAGTTGAACATTTAACTTCTTAACATACTTTGTCCACCTCGTGTGACCATAGAACTAGTGGCTTATCACTTAATCTTGATGGTAGGGTGCTAGACTTGAAACTTTCCCGGTACTCGAAGAACCCGTTGCTTAAAACTTAAGGTAAGTTCTAGTGCCCCTTTTTACTACTATTTTTGGGATGAAGCATGCTCTGTTTAAATTGAACTATTTCTATGCTATATTATGATGCTATATGTTATGGAAATGTTAGAAGCTGCTTTTACATTTATCACGATCATTAATTATTGTGTGAACCGCTTGTTTTATATGGATAGATCTACTTGGGGAATCCCCCACACACAGTGCCTTCCGTGATGAACGGGAAGGGTACCACACTGAGATCCTGCGGGGTCGTTTGTGTCATGTGACAGGTTTTTATAAGATACTAGGGTGAACCATCCGGTAGGTATGGTCCACTGTATGAGGCTCAGTTCTTCCTTAAGGATTAACCGGTACAACATAACTTTTGAAGAGGCTAGCCGGGACTGAGTGCAGGGTTGATTGGACCCCCACAATAATGAAACTATGACTTTTAAATCAAATGTGGATTTTATTGAATCCTTTTGTGTTTAAATTTTAAGCACTTGAATTCACCAACTTTTTAGTTGACAAAATTTTCTTTAAGCATGTTTCAGGTAACCCGTGATGAAGGTCTGGCTGATGTAGAAGACCTTGACCTAGCATCGTGACCCATGGCATTGGCTTGTTTAGTTATTAAAACATTTTGAACAATTTGAATTTGTTATTGTTGGAAACAATTTGTACTGATGAATTATGTACTTGCACTTGGGCTGGACCTTCTACCAGCCCGGTTTTTCTTTAAAATATAATGCCATGTGATGTTCTCTCCTTTTGTGCTCTTATGATGGTTTGTTTCTGCTGCCATATGTTGTTGCTAGTCTGTGACGTCCCACCCTACCTGGGCCCGGGGTGTGACAGATTGGTATCAGAGCCAAAGGTTGTAGAGAAGTCGGGAATACCATAGTATACCCTAGGTTACAACCCTGATACCTTAGGACCATCCTTATGGGAAAGTGTTGGGATGATTGGGTTGGGATGATTGATGATTACACTTGATCAAAGTAATCATGAATTTACCGGACGCGTAAATTCCAGCATGGACCTTTAGGTAATGATTGGATCTTTTGTTTGAAAGTTATGATTCCTAAAACTTACTTTGAGTGGTCTAAAGGTTTTTCCTAAAAAGAACTACTTTACTTGTTATTATTTGAAGAGACTACTGATTTCTGATACCTCTGGTTATTGATACTGTTGGCATATCTGATACTATTGCCATCACTACTACTATAAGTACTATTATTATTAATATAATCATGAGCTATGAGAAACCAAATTACTCATGATATTTCTTATAGGAGATCAAAGCTATGGCCGACAAAGGGAAGGCACAGGCATGCCCAACTAACGGTACTGCACCAACTGGGAGAATTAAGAAGGCGACGCCGTGGATGGAGTATGAAGAATACCTGAGGTGATATCCGGGCTGGATATCCGTTACATCTGACGACACTGAGCCATCAGAGGACTCTTCCTCGACATCCCCCTCCAGAACCCGAACGCGCTCCCATTCACCACATGTCGCAGCTCCTACCCACTCACCTATCCAACCTATCGGGGATAGGGGAGCACGTGTTATCACCCATCCACGCAAAAGTATTAGGCCAGGACCCTCAGTCTCCTTTAGGATGCCACCTCCTCCTCCACCACCTGTTAGGACTCCGACACCTGCACCATCGATGTTTGACCCTCTCCGACACCACTCATATGATGAGCACTGGATGCCACCGAGGCACAACATGTATGATGGCCCTAGTGTGCTAGTTGGTGACAGGTACTCCTAGTCTAGCCACTGGGCAAGCGACGTAGGTCCCTCTGCTGCTGCATTGGACGAGATTCTGAAGACCGTCCATCGTCACGAGCTGACACTCCAGCACGCCACTCGGACCTCTCAATCCGCCCAGTTTCAGGCCATGATGGCTTCGCATGGGGTCTAGCGGTTGGAGCAAGAGCAAAGGAAGAAGAACTCAGGGTGGCTAGGGTGGCTGAAGAAGAAGTGGATGTGAGAGCGTGGAGAAGAAGTGGGATTGTCTGTCATTTAGACAGTTGAAGGAAAAAATTTTTATTGTTATCAGATACTATTATTATTTATTATGGGAGTGATGGCACCTTCCAACTTGTAAGAGTATAACTCTGATGCATTTATATTTTGCTGATACTATTAACCCTATCGATTTGTGAAACTACTTCTATGATGCTAATTCCACAGGGTAATTTGTATTCATTTGCAATGTGTCATGTTAGGCGTTGGGAATTTTGACTTGTGTCCATTCTGGGTGAATTGTCCTAAATTAATTTAATGGAACATATTTAGAGGTATTTAGTGGTGTGTATATTACACTCCCTCCTATTAGAACGCAATATATTAGGATAAGTGATGCATGGGCTACTTGAAACCAAAAATTATGAGTTGCTAAACGAATTTATCTACGATGCTATCAAAATGCCGACCAGACAAGGAACCCGTATTGGAAGACAAGGAGCTACTAGAGGTCGTCGTAAGGGAGCTAGACAGACCAAAAACCAACCCCCTACTCCACCAGGAACTCCTCGTGGAGAGAATGCCAATCAGGGGAATCATGAGAGAATTGCCAACCTCGTGGCACAACAAATTGCTAACGCCATTCCGACCATCATCGCTCAGATCAATGAGGACCGGAGCAACTCCGATGGTAATGGTGGATTCGGGAATGACGAAGGAAACAATAAGGAAGCTGAAGCATTAAGGAATGGATGCTCCTATAAAACCTTCATGGCGTGCAAGCCAAAGGATTTCTATGGTACCGAGGGTGTGATAGAGACGTACCGATGGATTGATGAAATGGAAGCCGTCTTAGATATCAGCGAATGTAAGATGGAACACATGGTGAGGTTTGCTTCCCAATCACTCAAGGGATCGGAATTGGAATGGTGGAAGAATGTTACTCATCCCCGGGGAAGAAACACTGCTAACCGAATGAGTTGGACTGAATTCAGGGAGTTGATAACCAACAAATACTGCCCAATCAATCAACTGGAGAAACTAGAGTCTGAATTCCTGAGCTTAGAAATGAAAGGTCCTAACTACACTGAGTACATCAACCGCTTCTTAGCCCTGTCTCGACTAGTGCCACACCTGGTGACACCGGAATCCAAGTGCGTAGCATGTTTGATTTGGGGACTACATCCTAGAGTCAGGGGTATGGTTCGATCCTCCAGGCCCTCAACCCTTCAAGCTGCGGTTGACTTCACCAGTAGTTTGACTGATGATTTAGTCAGGGCTGGATGGACTGAACAAACCAGGGCAGACGAAAAGAGGAAGCCGATGGGTGTGAAGAGAAAGTGGTTTGATGTAAAGAAAGCAATTAGTAGTACTAGTGGGTCAAGCAAGAAGGGTTTTGAAGGTATGAGGCGCGATGACCAGGGTGGAAGGACTCGGAATCTATACTCGGGTACAAGCCCATTCTACAACAAGTGCAAGCTGCATCATCAAGGGGAGTGCAACCCGATGCCCTGCTTCCGATGCAAACGAATAGGTCATTTAATTAAGGATTGTACGTATGCGCCAGGTAAACAATGTTATGAGTGTGGTGATCCAGGGCACATGAGGAATAAGCGTCCTAAGCTGGGGAGAGATAAGGATGCCAGACCCAACAAGCCCAAGGGACGAGCATTCGTGATGGATCCAGCCGGTGCTCGTAAGGAACCTGATGTGGTCAATGGTACGTTCCTTATAAACAACCATCATGCTACCATTCTATTTGATACTGGAGCAACTGCTAGTTTTGTCTCCAGTACTTTTAGGCCTTTTATTGACTTGAGTGCATGTGTCCAGACTGATACGTTTACCATAGACTTAGCTGACGGTAACATCTTAGAAACTAATGAAGTCATCAAAGATTGCTTAATGAATCTAGAAGGAAGTACATTTAAGATAAATTTGATGCCTATTAAGCTAGGAGGATTCGATGTGGTTGTTGGTATGGATTGGATGGCTAGGCATAGAGTCGAAATCGTGTGTGATGAACACATACTTAAGATACCATTGAACGATGGGAAGGTGTTAATTGTTCATGGTGAAAGAAGTAACACGCTATATCCTATGATATCCCATGTAAAGGCAACCAAGAGTCTCATGAAGGGATGCCCAGCTTTCATAGTCTATATAATGAAAGCCAAAGAGGAAAAGAAGATTGAGGATAAACTAGTGGTTTCTGAATATCCGGAAGTATTTCCCAAAGACCTACCGGGACTCCCTTCGACTCGTCAGGTTGAGTTCCAAATAGATCTACTGCCTGGTGCTGCACCAGTAGCCAAGGCACCGTACTGACTCGCCCCTCCTGAGATGAAAGAACTAATGCTACAAATCCAAGAGCTACTCGACAAGGGGTTTATACGACCAAGTGTTTCTCCATGGGGTGCCCCGGTACTATTCGTGAAGAAGAAGGATGGAACCCTACGTATGTGTATTCATTACCGGGAACTAAACAAGCTGACAATAAAGAATCGTTACCCTCTTCCGAGAATCGATGACCTATTCGATCAACTGCAGGGGGCAAGCTATTTTTCCAAAATAGATTTAAGATCAGGGTACCATCAACTAAATATAAGAGAGGAAGACATACCCAAAACAGCCTTTAGAACTAGATATGGACATTATGAGTACTTGGTCATGCCCTTTGGACTGACTAACGCACCAGCGACATTTATGGATCTCATGAACCGAGTGTGCCGCCCATATCTAGACAAATGTGTGATCGTGTTTATCGATGATATCCTGATCTACTCCCGTAGTAAGGAAGAGCACGAGAAGCACCTTAGGCTGATTCTTGAGTTACTCAAGAATGAGCAGTTATATGCCAAATTCTCCAAATGCGAATTTTGGATGCGAGAGATCCAATTTCTAGGGCATGTCGTAAATAAAGATGGAATTCAAGTGGACCCTTCAAAGATAGAGGCTATTAAGAACTGGAAAATTCCAGAAACTCCTACCGAGATAAGGCAGTTCCTTGGATTGGCCGGATACTACAGAAGGTTTACCAAGGACTTCTCGCGTATTGTGCAACCGTTAACTGCCTTGACTAAGAAGAATACAGCCTTTGTGTGGGAACAAGAGCAGAATGAAGCATTCAAAACACTCAAGGAAAAACTGTGTAGTGCACCTATCCTCGCCCTCCCAGAAGGAGTTGAAGATTTCATGGTCTATTGTGACGCCTCGCGTCAGGGACTAGGATGCATGCTAATGCAGCGCAATAAGGTAATTGCTTATGCATCAAGACTGCTGAACGATCATGAGAAAAACTACACAACGCATGATCTAGAATTGGGTGCCGTGGTGTTTGCACTCAAAATGTGGAGGCATTATCTCTATGGCACAAAGTGCATTATCTACACTGACCATAGAAGTTTGCAACACATTCTTGACCAGAAGATGTTAAACATGCGTCAGAGAAGATGGGTTGAGCTACTGAATGATTATGAATACGAGATTCGCTACCATCTCGGCAAGGCCAATGTAGTGGCAGATGCCTTGAACAGGAAAGAAAGAGAAAAACCCCTCCGTGTCCATGCATTAAGAATGAGCGTGTATACCAACCTTATCACGAAACTAAAAGAAGCACAAGGCGAAGTGCTAAAGGAAGATAACTTAGCAGAGGAATCATTAACAGGAATGGAGAAGCGATTTGAGATGAGTAACGATGGTATATATAAACATGAAGGGAGAACATGGGTACCAAAGTACGGGGGAATTAGAGAGGTGATCCTAGACGAAGCCCACAAATCCAGGTACTCGGTTCACCCCGAAAGCGACAAAATGTACCAAGATCTAAAGGCACTTTTCTGGTGGCCTGGAATCAAGAAATCAATCGCCATTTATGTTAGGAAGTGTCTGACGTGCAAAGGCTGAAAATCAAAAACTCTCAGGGATGTTACAACAGCCCGAAATTCCAGAATGGAAATGGGATAACTTCACGATGGATTTTGTTACAAAGTTACCCAGAACTTTCAGAGGTCATGATGCTATCTGGGTAATAGTGGATCGGTTAACTAAATCAGCTCACTTCTTGCTGATTCGAGAAGACTATGACCTAACAAAGCTGGCCCAACTGTACATCGATGAAATAGTAACCAGGCATGGGGTGCCACTATCAATCATCTCCGACCGTGATAGTCGTTTCACTTCTCGTTTCTGGAAGTCACTCCAGCAGGCTCTAGAAACCCGCCTGGATTTAAGCACTGCATACCACCCACAAACTGACGGTCAGAGTGAAAGAACCATCCAAACCTTGGAAGATATGCTAAGGGCTTGCGTGATTGACTTTGGTGGGAACTGGGATAACCATCTTCCTCTAGTAGAGTTCTCCTATGGCAGGAAATGCCGATCACCGTTGAGTTGGAATGAGATCGGTGATAGCCAAGTAATGGGACCCGACATCGCGATGGAGACCACTGACAAAATATTTAAAATCAAAGAGCGTTTAAGAGCAGCCAGAGACCGTCAGAAGAAATATGCTCACAGAAGGCGAAAACCTTTAGAATTTCAAGTGGGTGACAGAATAATGCCAAAAGTGGCACCATGGAAGGGAACTGTGAGGTTTGGAAAGAAAGGAAAGCTAAGCCCAAGATACATAGGACCATTTGAGATACTAGCAAGAATTGGCCCCGTGGCGTATAAATTAAAGCTACCGCAAGAGTTAAGTTACATACATGACACCTTTCATGTGTCAAATTTGAAGAAGTGCATGGTAGATAAGACCATGGAGTTATCTTTGAAAGAAGCAAGGATTAATGACAAGTTGAACTTCGTGAAAGAGCCTATAGAGATCACCGACCGGCTGGTCAAGAAACTCAGGCGACGTCGCATACCCAAGGTCAAGGTAAGATGGAATTCTAAGCGAGGACCTGAATTCACTTGGGAGCAAGAAGATGAGATGAGAAAGAGTTATCCACACCTCTTCAAACCCACTCGTTCTGGAGTTTATCAAAGCTAAAATTTTCGGGACGAAATTTCCTAAACGGGGGGAGAATGTAACAACCGACCTCTAGGTCATAATTCTAACCTTTAACCTCCTGCATCATTATCCATACAATTAATATAAATTTTAATATCATTATTATTATTAGCATTAGCATTAATATTGTTATTGCTATTATTGTCATTTTTGTTATTTCATGTGCTTTTTGAGATGATTTAGCTAAATCTAGCCTTAGCATAGAGTAACTTTGTATTTCGGGAAAGTCAATTAGTCACTAGACACCACCCAAACTTCGACTGCCTCCACTAGACTCCAAATTTCGGCAGCCCCCTTCACCCCCTTCTCCACCAATCCTCTCCCTTCTACACCACCCAAACTTGCCACCATTCCCCTCCACTCCCATTGCATGCAACATTTGAACACTCAACCCTCATTCTCACCTCTCATTCTCTATTCTCTTCCTCTCGGTTTCCTTCACCAGAAAACACACACACATACCCACGGTTCTAACACCATTTGAGCCATAATCATCGAAGAACAACATCATACCATCATCGGTCAAGCATCAAACTTGCAAGAGGGTGCTACCTTGTGAGCTTTTGATACACGGATTCATCACATTTGACTTCTACAGCCCTTGTTTGAAGCTTTCCAGATTGTTTTGTCCCTCTACACTCTCCAAATCGTGAACCATACAAAGAGTAAGCTTCATCTTACCCAAAACAAGCTATGTCATGTGATATTCTTTCTTTTATCCACCAAAAACCTTACTTTCTTTGTCCTAACAGAAGTATACTGCTACCTTGTTCTTGAGGAGCTTCTAACATCCTTTAAGGTATCTCACTCAATATGTTAGTGATTCTATGGGTGGAACTCGATTTACACCATGAAAACCCTCTTTTTAGGTGATGTTTGCACCATTTAACTTGCACATCTTGTAACCCTCCAAAGTAAAGATAGTAACCTGCTCAAAAATAATTTTCTAACCTTTTAATAACCTGTTTTTAAAGTTACAAAATGATTTGGTAATGTTTAAGCATGATCCGTAAGATTTTACACAAGTGTAATGGGTTTAAATGGTGAAATCACTTATCTACAACTTGTTCTTTGGTTGTATGTTAAAACCATGAGTTAGAGTTACTATTTCAGTAAGTTTTGGGTGTTATTAAGCATATGAGGTGATGTTAATGGTTGAAAAATAGTAAAAGTATGAATTGTAGACATGTTGAGCTTATTTTGGGACCCGAAAGGTGGTAAAATGACTTAAAAATAAGAGAACTTAGAGTATAACCATGTTTAAAAGAATTCCAGTCTCTAAAATGGGTTGACAAAGCGATATAGATCGGATTTGTTGACTAAATGGTCAAAAGACAATTTAAATGGAAATTTTAGTTAAAAACGGGTATTAACCGGGTAACGTTTGGAGGAAAGCCTTGGAAATAATGGTATAAAACCAAAATCCATGAAAACCATGTTATTTCAGTAAGTTATGAACTATAAGACTGAATGATGGTGAAAAATTGGTCAAACAAGTTATTAAACGGTTAATTTCGGGTAAAAACGCGTTTTAACGAGTTAAACTTAAAAATGAGACTTTCAGCAAAAAGGGCTTGAAAATACATTCTTGACAGATTATAAAGCTTTTTAAAAGTCCTTAAAATAATACTTAAAGTTTTAAGACATAAAACTATAAGATTCAATGCTTAACCGTTAAAAACCTTCGGTTTTACCGTAACCGGTAACTTAAAACATATGTTCACCAACACAAATTTAAAATCTGGAAAATTTGGGAGTTTAACTTATTAAGAATTTAATATTTAACTCCAAAAGTCGGTTATGGGGTCATAATGGTCATTAACTGTAAAGAAGCAAACTTTAGGGTAGAAAATGTAAATTTTGAAACTTGAAGGACTAAACTGTAAAGTCTTCCAAACTTCAATAAACCGATCCCCTTAAGAAACCCTAGCTTTCTATAAAAGGAAACTTTTAAATGCAAGCCTTAGCAAATATAAGCTAGTTGAACATTTAACTTCTTAACACACTTTGTCCACCTCGTGTGACCTTAGAACTAGTGGCTTATCACTTAATCTTGATGGTAGGGTGCTAGACTTGAAACTTTCCCGGTACTCGAAGAACCCGTTGCTTGAAACTTGAGGTGAGTTCTAGTGTCCCCTTTTTACTACTGTTTTTGGGATGAAGCATGCTCTGTTTAAACTGAACTATTTCTGTGCTATATTATGATCCTATATGTTGTGGAAATGTTGGAACCTGCTTTTACTTTTATCACGATCATTAATTCTTGTGTTAACCGCTTGTTTTATATGGGTAGATCTACTTGGGGAATCCCCCATACACATTGCCTTCATTGATGAACGGGAAGGGTACCACACTGAGATCCTGCGGTGTCGTTTGTGTCATGTGACAGGTTTTTATAAGAAACTAGGGTGAACCATCCGGCAGGTATGGTCCACTGTATGAGGCTCAGTTCTTCCTTCGGGATTAACTGGTACAACATAACTTTTGAAGAGGCTAGCCGGGATTGAGTGCAGGGTTGATTGTGATCCCCACAACAATGAAACTATGACTTTTAAATCAAATGTGGATTTTATTGAATCCTTTTGTGTTTAAATTTTAAGCACTTGAATTCACCAACTTTTTAGTTGACAAAATTTTCTTTGAGCATGTTTCAGGTAACCCGTGATGAAGGTCTGGCTGATGTAGAAGACCTTGACCTAGCACCATGACACATGGCACTGGCTTGTTTAGTTATTAAAACATTTTGAACAATTTGAATTTGTTATTGTTGGAAACAATTTGTACTGATGAATTATGTACTTGCACTTGGGCCGGACCTTCTACCAGCCCGGTTTTTCTTTAAAATATAATGCCATGTGATGTTCTCTCCTTTTGTGCTCTTATGATGGTTTGTGTCCGCTGCCATATGTTGTTGCTAGTCTTTGACGTCCCACCCTACCTGGGCCCGGGGTGTGACATTTGAGCACAGCTGCAGCAGCAATGTATTCAGCCTCAGCAGTTGATGCAAAGACACAGGATTATTTCTTACATTGCCATGAGACAATCTTTCCACCAAGGAATTGACATCTCACATATGTAGACTTTGCAGTCATGTTGCAACCCCTATAGTCACTATCTCTATAAGCATACAGATTGAAGTCAGAACACTTTGGATACCAAAGGCCAAACTTGGGAGCACCTTTGAGATATCTAAGAATCCTCTTGACAGCAACCAGGTGTGACATCTTGGGGTTGGCTTGATATCTTGCATAAGTGCATGTGGCAAACATGATATCAGGCCTACTGGCTGTTAGGTACATAAGAGACCCAATCATAGCCCTGTAAAGATGTTCATCCACACACTCCCCCTCAAGATTAAGTCCTAGGGAATGGTTTCTGGCTATGGGTGTCTTAGCAACCTTACATTCAGTCATGTTGAATCTTGTAAGTATGTCTTGTACATACTTTGACTGACTTATGAAGATGCCATTGTCAACTTTCAACACTTGAATTCCCAAAAAGAAATTTAGTTCCCACATGGCACTCATTTCAAATCTGTTCTTCATTAGCTTCTCAAAGTCTTTGCAGAGCTTTGGATTAGTTGACCCGAAGAGAATGTCATCCACATATACTTGAACTAGCATTAAGTCATTCCCTATCCCTTTGATGAAGAGAGTTCCATTTATAGTTCCCTTCTTGTAACCATGTTGACAAAGATACTGAGATAGTGTTTCATACCACTTCCTTGGAGCTTGGTGTAGCCCATAAATCGCTTTATTAAGCTTACAGACATAATTAGGATGATCTGGGTCTGCAAAGCCAGGTGGTTGTTTGACATACACCTCTTCATCAATCACCCCATACAGAAAAGCACACTTGTCATCAAGTTGGTAGACCTTGAAATCCTTGGATGCAGCAAAAGCCAGGAATATTCTTACGGCTTCAAGTCTTGCCATAGGAGCAAAAAAATCTGTGTAATCAATTACCTCTTCTTGTGTGTACCCTTGAACAACTAGTCTTGCCTTGTTCTTGATGACAAGTCCTCTTTCATCCTTCTTGTTCTTAAAAACCCATTTGGTTCCTATGACAGTCTTCCCTTGAGGAAGAGGACATAGGTTCCAAACCTTCTGTCTTCTGATTTGAAGCAGCTCTTCTTGCATAGCTTCAACCCAGCTTCCATCCTTCAGAGCCTCATCAACTTTCTTTGGCTCAATCTAGGACAAGAAACAAAAGTGCAGACAAATATTTTGGTCATGGGTTTGTCCTCTTGTTCTTACCCCAGTCTCAACATTTCCAATGATGTTTGTAGTGGGGTGTGACTTATGGATCCTTAGTTGAGGGATCACAGCAAGTTGATTGGACAGATCCAAATTAGAGAAATTTAGATCTAGCAATGGAGTGTCACCCACCACATCAGCACACTTATCAAGAGAGACTTGATCCAATAAATGTATGACATCATTTATGTTGTCTTCTATGGAGTGGTTATTAGCATCAAGAAATTCTTGATCACTATCACCACCTCCATTTCCTCCTATATTTGAAGCTCCTTCACCTGAGTTTTGAACCTCTGAGCTCGAATTTGAAGGCACCTCAGATGTATCAGCTGAATTTGTCATGTTTATGCTGATAGGATCTTCATTTGCAGGGTTAGTCACCAAAGGAGCTGAAGTAGTAATCTTACTTGGTCTTCTCAGCTTAAATCTTGGGTCAGGATCTCCTGTTAATATATTATTTATAGATCCTGACACATTCTCACAAGACTTGTTAAAACAGTTGGTAACTAAGTCAAGAACAAATAGCCAATCCAGACCAGAACCTTTCATACTAGGAGTGTGCTCATTGAAGGTCACATTGGCTGACTCTTCAACTGCTCTAGTTTTGAGATTGTATACTCTATAAGTGTTAGCTTGGGAAGAATATCCAATAAAGTGTCCATCATCTGACTTCTCATCAAATTTGGCTACTTGATCTTTGGTATTCAAGATGGTGCAAGGACATCCAAATGACCTAAGGAAATCAATAAATGGTCTCCTTTTGTGCCATAACACATAAGGAGTCTTACCATGAGTCTTAACCACTAAAACTCTATTTTGCACATAGCAGGTTGTGTTAACTGCCTCTGCCCAGAAGGTGATGGGCAGTTTAGAGTCAGATAACATGGTTCTTGCAGCTTCAATAAGTGTCATGTTTCTCCTCTCAGCAACACCATTTTGCTAAGGAGTCCTGGGAGCACTATATTGTCTTGTAATACCCTTTTCATCACAAAATGTATCAAGGATTTGGTTCTTAAATTCAGTTCCTTGATCACATCTTATGGTCTTGACCTTGTGATCAGATTGATTCTTAATTTTCAGAATGAAGTTCTTCAACTCATCCTTAGTTCTAAGTTAAAAGACCCAAGTGAATCTTGTGACATCATCTGTGATCACTAAGCAGTAAGAGGTCCTTCCTAAACTCATTACACTAGTGGGGCCAAACAAATCTGTATGTATAGGTTTAGGGGAGTAGTGATGGAGTTCATATCCTTTGGCTTGTGAGACACTTTGTGTTGCTTCCCTTTCAGGCGTGCAACATAGTGGTCATCACTTGTAAACTCTTTCTTTGGCATTCCAGTTACCAAATCATTCTTAATCAATTTATTCATGTTCTTAAAGTTTACATGGCACATTCTTTTATGCCAAAGAAAAGACTCATCACTATTTGCTTTAGACAGAAAGCAAGAAACTTCTCCTGAGGGAGATGTTTCATGTAAATCCATCTTGTACATGTTCTCTCTCCTGGGGGCTCTGAGCAAGATATGCTCTTGAGGAATGGCCACCCCGGGCTTGAGAACAATGCACTCATGCTTAGTGAAGAGCATATGGTGTTTCTGATCACAAAATTAGGATACACTCAGAAGATTGTATCCAAGCTCCTTGAAAATGTTTACCTTCTCAATGATGAGCTTACCATTTGTGACTCTGCCCCTTCCAGAAATGTAACCACCAGTATCTCCTCCAAAAGCAACTGGTCCTCCATCAATTTTATCAAAATTTTGAAGCAAAGAACCATTGCCAGTCATGTGCCTGGAACAGCCACTATCAATAATCCAAACATTCTTCTTGGTCTTTAACTGTTTCTGCACAAAAAGAGGTGATTAGTTACACTTAGAAACCCAATCCTCATAGGTCTTGGGCTTATTAAAATGAGTTGAAGACAATGTAACAGTAAGTGATCCTGTATTCAAGCTTTGAGGATCATTTGCTATTGTTGATGAAGAACTTTCAATCACATGGTCTTCCTTCATCTTCCACACCACCTTTGGAAGATTGGGCCTGACCTTCAAATCTTCAGAAGCTTTGACAACTTCGAAAGTTTTGGAGACTGGACCTTCGGAAGATCTTGCTTTCACTGCAGCAAGCTTCCGTACTTCGGAAGCATTCCTTTCATCCGAGACCAACTTTTCTTTCGAAGGCAAGTTTTCACTTGTCTTCTTCATTTTGGAGCTTCCGAAGGAAACAAATTTTCCTTCCGAAGCTGTTTGTTTCTTCTTCTTCTCAGAAGTGTTTTCTTGGTCATGTGGATGGTACTTTTGGGATTGTACTTGCAATCCTTAGCCAGATGAGAAGTACTACCACACATGACACAGTCGAGTTCCTTCCTTCTGAGAGTCTTCTTTTGAGAGCAAGACTGAGTTTGATCACTTTCCTTCTGCATCTTCATCTTTACAGATGATGCAACAAGCTTCTTAGGGACAGACTTGCTCTTGGAACTGGTTGGTTCAGGCTGTGTAACAGTGGTACACAGCTGGCCAGTCTTCTTTTTCTTGCTGGAATGATTTGGAACTAAACTAGAACTCCTGGTACTAGAGTTCATAGTTGAGTCTTTAGTCTTTACCACTTTAAAACCTGAAAAAATGAACACTTGTTTCTGCTTTGAGTCAAAAGTGGCCTTGAATTCTTAAGCCTTCTTTGATCTTCTTTTAGCTCTTCTAATCAAGTTCTTTCTCTTTGACTTGGTCTTTCCAAACTCTTTCCTCTCCTCAGGAGAATAGTGACCCTTCTTAAGATGATCTTCTTCACTCTTCTTAGAGTCATGCTTCACTATCTCCTCTTCATCCTCTTCAACAATGGGGTCTATAAGGGGAAGCTCATCTTCACAAGTTCTACACCTTGGAGATCTTACAGACAATAGAGTGTGTGGAGGAGCTATCTCAGTAGATCCTGGTCCCTACTTATTCTGATAACAAACTTTTGCATGTAGGTATGAGGATATTATGTTCTTGAAGGTCTCTTCTTCAAGAACACATTTTTCTGTCCTGGCTTTGCTGATCACAAGCTCAGCCTAGCATTCAGTTAACTTTGAGATGAGATCTTTGATTTGAGTCCTGTAGTTAGTGTGATCATGCTTAAGAGTTGAATTGGTTTTCTTTAGATATTCTATCTTAAGTTTATAATCATTTTCAACTCTTTTAAAGTTAGCTTTTAAGATATTTAAGGACTCAAGATCAGATCTCATCTCTAAGTTATAGGACATGTATTTATTAACTTTAGCAATGCATTTAGGAGTACAAAGATGTTCCAATACCTTGGCTTCATCATGGTCCGCCATTAGTGCTTGGTTTGGAGAAGCATCCTCAATCTGAAAGCTCCAGTCAAAGCCTCCTTGTAAGGCCCCATTCCCGGAGACCTCACAGTTGGACAATCACAACATTTTTTATATAAAATAAATACATTTCATAAAAACATCGCAGCAGATTAAGTTATCAAAAACCATTCATACATTAATATTTGATATTGCTAAATAATACATCATTGTATTTTTAAAGTTACAAAAAGAATCATTCAGTTGTATTACAAAACAACAATATCATTATGCACGAATGGATGCCATCTTTGCCCGCCAAGTAGCCTCACCCGCGTGACATCCCCAACAACAAGTTACATGCCAACTAAAAATACATAAAAGTCAACGTTGCTGAGTGAGTTCTAGTTTAAAATTAAAGTCCCTTGTATATATATATATATATAAATATCATTTTCTTAAAATACATCCTTTTCATAAAATCCATTACTTCCGTACGTGGTCACACATCATACGTACAACAAGATAATAATTCTTTATTATCTTTCATTATCGTTTGTTTTCGCACTTTCTTTCATCATTATCTTTCACTTTATCTGGACCTGTCATATGCTATGCCCCATCATTATGCACGAAGCAACTACCTCTTGGGGTCAAGCGACAAGGACACGTCTCGATCAGTCACAAAGACTGACCCTCCTATGTGTGAACCCTCATGGGTTAGTCAAAACGCACGTATATAACACACAGTTGAGCTAACAACTCTCAATGAGTTGTGAACCTCCTTAAACATTTTTCTTGCAAGACTTTCATTCATTCTTTATGTTCCACTTCATATTATCATTAATCTTTCGCTTCGTTTATGATAATACTTTAAGCATACGAGCATAAACACACCACGCAAAGTCACGTAATAATACGTAATATGAAACATAAAAACAAGCCACAAACATGCATAACACCAACAAACATAATTATCAAAACATCCTAGGGCTTAATCATAAATTTTCATTTTTCCCAAAATTTTAGTAAATTTTCTAAGGCATTTAGGTGCATGAGCATTATGCAGGCGCACGAACACTATGTAGGCGCACAGGCACTTAGGCGCATGGAATACTTAGGCGCATGAGGGAATTCTAGGCGCATGAGTACTGTTTGGGCGCTTGATCAACACTTAAGCAAAATTTCAGGCGCATGGGGTACTGTTCGGGGGCATGGGCAACACTTAGACTTAATTTTAGGCGCATGGGGTACAGTTTGGGCGCATGATTAGGTACTTAGGCTTTTTGGCAAAAATTATCAGGCGCATGAGCCCTATTTGGGCGCATGAGAAGGGACTTAGGCGTCCGAGCAAGATTTCAGGCGCATGAACAACAGTTATATTCAACTTATAAATTTCAATCCCAATCGCCATTCTACAAGTCCATATCTTAAATCTGACATACTAAGCACCTAAAACAAGCATAAAACCATATAACACAACCAACCATACACAAACATACATACGGTTACAGAATAAAAGCTGTAAAACATTTTTATATGCATTTTCAGCCCCAAAAATACGGTTAAAACAAGAAAACCGGGCATCTAGAACTCACCAATTGCAGCTTTCAAGTAAAACTCTACCAAACTTGAGGGCACAAGGAGTTCAAACAACCTAAACACACAAAAAACACACCACCAAGCACAAAGAACACATAAAAATCAGTTCCAAGGTTGAAACCCCAACAAAACCAAACCAAAAACACAAAGAAACACCCACCTTTGAAGATTTCAGCTTCTTCTTCTTGAAAAACCCGAGAGAACTGCTCTTCTTTCTTCTTCTTGTCCAGCCAAAAGCAAAAGTAGAAAAAGGCAGTGGCATGGGTGGCAATGCCTTTTTAAACATTAAAATAATAATGTTTTGCACCTTGTACACTTTACCCCTTTCCATTTGTGTCCATTATCTTTTCTTTCAAGATACTTTTCTTTTCCATTCTTTTAAATAAAATTTTTAGGTGTGACAAGTCCACCCCCCTTATAGAGGTTTCGTCCTCGAAACCTGTCATTCTTCGAACAGTTGTGGGTAGTGCTGACTCATTTCTTCTTCAGTCTCCCACGTAGACTCAGATCCCTTCCTGTGCTTCCACCGCACTCGCACCAGTGGAACCACTTTATTCCGTAGCCTCTTTTCTTTTCAGTCAATGATTGCCACTAGTTGCTCTACATAGTTGAGCCGTTCATCCACTTCAATGTCCTCTAGTGGTACAATCATGCCTTCATCAGCTAGACATTTTCTCAGATGAGACACATGGAACGTTGGATGAATTCTACTTAACTCATTGGGTAGCTCCAATCGATAGGCCACCTCTCCTACTCGTGCAATAATTCGGAAAGGTCCTCTATATCTTGGAATTCAATGCGAGACCTTCAACATGACTCTATCACCCACCTAGAATTCAGTTGGTCTACGTCTCTTGTCGGCATACAACTTTTGTCTATCTTTTGCCGCCTTCATAAAAGCACTAATCTTTTCCAGCTTTTCAGTCGTAGCCTTGATTACTTCAACACTCCCCAACTCCTTCTATCCGATATCACCCCCAACATACGGCGTTCTACACTTCCTACCGTATAGCATCTCATATCGAGGCATACCAATGCTGGCATGATAACTATTGTTGTATGAGAATTCAGCTAACGGTAAGTGTTCATCCCAACTTCCTCCGAAATCAATGACACATGCCCGAAGCATATCCTCGAGTAACTGAATCGTCCTCTCAGACTGACCATCTGTCTGAGGATGGTAAGCCATACTGATGTGCAACCTCGTACCCATTGCATCATGGAATCTCTTCCAAAACTTAGATGTAAACCGAGTGTCACGGTCCGACACGATAGACACTGGTACACCATGACGGGTCACAATTTCCTTGATGAGCAGATCCGCCAACCTCTCAGATGAATATGCCTTGTGACTTGGTAGGAAGTGAGCACTCTTCGTTAAGCGATCAACTATCACCCATATAGTATCGTACCCCTTGCCGTACGTGGTAACTTCTTAATGAAGTCCATGGTGATGTGCTCCTATTTCCACTCGGGTATATCCAAAGGTTGGTTCTTCCCATATGGCTTCTGATGCTCTGCCTTTACTTGTAAGCAAGTAAGGCACTTACTCACATACTCCACCACATCACACTTCATACCCGGCCACCAGAAATCTTTCTTCATATCATGATACATCTTGGTAGCACCGGGATGAATGGAGTACCGAGTCTTATGAGCTTCATACATGATTTTCCCTCGTAGGTCTCCATAATGAGGGATCCACATCCGCCCAAAGCGGGTTCTAACTCCGAGAGTGTTCTCACCCAACTCCGAGACTACACCTTTCATCCTTTCAGAGTTAAGGTGCTCTTCTTTCAACGCCTCATCTTGGAACTCCTTGACCTGTGTCATCACATCGGAGGTCATAATCAACTGGTAAGCTTTCACCCGGATTGGCTCGGGTCTCTCTTTTCGGCTAAGGGCATCTACCACTACTTTGGCCTTGCCCGGATGATAGTGGATCTCACAATCATAATCCTTAATCAATTCTAGCCACCTCCTCTAACTCATATTGAGGTCCTCTGCTCAAAGAAGTATTTCAAACTCTTATGATCCGTGAATATAGTGCACTTCATCCCGTACAAGTAGTGCCTCCATGTAAGGCCCCGTTCCCGGGACACTTACAGCTGGTCAATCATTGCACATAAAACATAAATCATATATTTATGTGTACTAAACAGCGTAGCGGAATAATTTAAAATCATTTCATTCATTGCTTTTGCAAAATAATACAACATTCATAATCGTTACAAAATCTTGTTTGTTCGCATTACAATGCAAAAACGTCATAATTTAAGCAATAGATGCCATCCCAAAAACATCAAGTAGCTGCCCCGTGCCATCCTCAGTAACATTACCTGCCAACTGGAAACACATAAAAGTCAGCGTTGCTGAGTGAGTTCTAGTTTTATAAATAAAATACTTTTCTTTCGTTTAAAACCATACATTTACTTTCGTAAGCGATCATACATCATACGTACACATAGATAATAATTTATTATTATCTTTCATCGTCATTCATTATCTTTCATTCCGTACATTTCATTCATTAACCTTCCTTCGTTCATTCCTTCCGGATCAAGGTCATCGGCTATACCCCAAACGTGGGCACAAAGCGGGTACTGGGCCGAAGTTTATTAGACTTCCATTCATTGCACACAAAGCCTGGCACCAGCACCGGGGTAAGCGACAAAGATCCGTGTCAATCTCATGAATTGAATCCCTTACGAGTCTTTTGTGACAACACGGTCACTCACCTCAACCTTGGCGTACAAGTCTTTTGTGACAACACAGTCACTCAACTCAACCTTTGGCATACAAGTCTTTTGTGATAGCACAGTCACTCAACTCAACCTTTGGCAAACAAGTCTTTTGTGACAGCACAGTCACTCACCTCAACCTTTGGCATACAAGTCTGTTGTGACAACACGGTCACTCACCTCAACCTTTGGCATACAAGTCTGTTGTGACATCACAGTCACTCAACTCAACCTTTGGCATACAAGTCTTTTCCATTCATTCATTCATTACATCGTTAATGCATGCATTCTCTCAATCCTTACGTTCCCTTTTCATTATCTTCTGCTTTACGTTACATAATACTTTCCATTTACTTTTCATAATCATACCACGTAAAGCCACGGAAAATAAACATACATTATAAGGAACATAACATAAACATAACCATACCATGCATAGCATCATCACATAAGACATCATAAGGTCAACATACATTACCCCCGGAAACATCCCATGTCAAAGCCTACACTTAAGCTCTACATCTCAAAAACCTCCGAAAATTCTGTCCCCTTAAAGAAATGCGGATGAGCAAACCAATGCGGATTAACAAACAAATGCGGATGAACACCTCTGGAAATATTCTAAGTGTCCCAAAGAAATGCGCACGAACACTGTAGCGAATGCGCATACATAAAGCACATGTAAGTTTCCAGAAAATAGTCCAACGAAGTGCGCATGGACCAAATGCGGATGACTGAAGCAAATGCGCATGGACAAAACAAATGCGGATGAGCATACAACAAACGCGGATGAACAACACTTATGCAAATATTCAAACTTAATGCGGATGACCAACTAACTGGAAACCGCGTCTTACACTATAATCAGTTCCCAATCCTCATTCTTATACATTCATCTCACCGATCTAGCATGCTAATCTCTTAGAACAATCATACAACCACATAAACCGAGCAAAACGGCAGGCCCAAACACACCCACTAAAGAACATGGCCAAACTTACGGTACACCATATGGACATATTAAAATGTTAGTTACATGCAATTCCAGCCCCGAAACAGGTTTAAAACATAGAAACCGGGGATCTAGAAACTCACCTTATGAAATCCTCGAGTATGACTTCCTTCAAACCCGTATGCAATGAGTTCAAACACCTAAACCACACAAAAACACAACCCAAACACAAACAAACACACATAACATGCAACCGAGGCATAGGCGGCAAGAACAACTTAAAACGATGAATTCTTACCTGGAATTCGATCTCCTTGTTCTTCTTTCTTCAAAAACCCGAGAGCTCTGCTTTGATTCTTTCTCTCTCTACAATCAGCAGAAAAGGTGAAAAGTAAACATGGCAGGCGGGCCATGTTGCTTTGTACAAAATATATTATAATTTGTACCTTTTTTATACACATTTAATCCTTCTTTCTCGTCTTTTAAAATTTTCCGGGTGTTACACTCCAATCTTCAACACGAAGACTATGACCGCTAACTCCATGTCAGAGTAGGGTAATTAGCCTCGTGAATTTTTAACTGTTGGGACGCATAGGCTATTACCTTCCCCTTAGCATTAGCACGCAACCTAATCCTGAATAAGAAGCATCCAAATAGACCACTAAGTCTCTTGG